>BLSF01000113.1:0-59950 GCA_012862575.1 Parietichytrium sp. I65-24A | reverse complement strand
ACACTACTCGTATTGTGAGCGGCAGTCGGGACAAGACGGTGCACGTGTGGAGTGCCAAGGACGGCGCCCTGCTTCACACTCTGGAGGGACACACTGATTGGGTGACTAGCGTGGCCATCGACGGGGACAGGATTGTGAGCGTCGATCAGAACGGATCCACGCGTGTGTGGAGCGCAAGTACTGGCAAGCCGGTTGTCGCTGGTACCACCAGCGCGAAGACCTCGTTGCCTATTTCTAGCGCTGTATATACTATCAGTGGCAATCAGCTTTCGGCAGATGGCGTGGTTGGTATATCGGTGGAAGGTCCGATTTCAGGTGAATGCCATACCTCGGATACAGTGGTAGCTCGGAGTGGAAATTTAGTGCACATTTGCTGTGTTTGTGAAGGCAGAGCCACTTAAAATCGTACCTCTTGGAATCGGGAGTATTGGGAGTGGCGAAGTCTACGAGCACAGCAATAGATGTCCGGGTCCGTCCTTGGAGCGAAGAACTCAAACTCCGAACTAAGTCAATTCAAATTCAAATTCAAATTCAAACAAACAAGCTTTCCTAAGAAGGACCGGATTCGGGAGTCGCAGCAATGTGAGTGCATCGGGCGGAACCCCGCCGCTTCCTCACAAGCGTCACAAGCGCCGCAGGAGGCGGGCCCGGGTCCTCCTCACAAGAACCTTGAACTAAAACTACTGAGTACCAACTTTGCTGCAAAATAATCTGCTCGACGGAAAGAAAGAAGGTTCTTCCCTATCTGCTGCTAGCCGCTATCTATAATAGTCATGGTGGGAAGCACTGTCTCCCTCCAAAAAAACTGGCACAGGGTAAGAAGTATTAGGGGCGCCGTACAAGGGCAGAGAACGAAAGAGAAAATGATTAAAGGTACCGGTACGGGTAACTGTAAAAGGTGCCGGCTACTAGTATCTACCACTACCGACCTGTCCATAGGACAAAAGAGACGAAACCGCGCGTTTCTTGAACGTGCCAAGAACGATCTCGCAGTATAGCAGTGTCTACCGCACTACTTACCCCCCCAGGCGTTTGCCGTTTTCTCCCTCTGCCTTGTTAGCCGTTAAGAAATCGCATCAACGATTTGACTATGTGATCGAATAAGAAGGGTGGGGCAACTCGTCCCGTCCCGTTCCGCAACGGTTCCACCCTTACCTTCTCCTGCATTCTGAAATAACTTTCATCGATTTTCATGGTCATGTATGAGGAAAGGAGAAGGAATTATAACGGTGTTAATACTTCGCACCTTTGCTGGTCTATCATGTTCTCTTACGTTTTATTACTCTGACGTCGTTTCACTGGCTGTGGCTCACTGTCAGTCCAAAGTGTTCTCGAGCATCTGTCAAAATTGCGTTCCTATTTTGTTCCAATTCTTTCCCTTCCTCCTCCTCCTTCTCTTATCCAGAATTCAGGTGGGACGGCTCTTCCCGCGTTTCGCAACGCTGGTATTATGTGGCACACACGATGATAAGCGTATCAATATAACATGTCAAGTTTCATGGTACAAGACCTGGGGGCTAGCCTTGAACGAGCTGAAGACTTGGATTACTTGGATCCTGGAATGTGAATGAACGCACTTTTTCGAACGCGGTTTGCAATTAAATAACTGTGCATGAATTTATATGCAGCGCTTATATTTAGTTAATTAAACAATTAAAAGAACACAAGCCGTTTACTCAAAACGGCTCAGGCTGGGCCAAATCTATTGTTCGCGAGCCTCATGGGAGCTCGTCTCGCCGTTTCACAGCCAGTCCTCGGCTTCTTCAAAGTTCGAGCCTCTCAGACGTTGGAGATCGCGGTAATGATTAGGAACTCACACTGTGCGTACACTGAGCACAGTGTGAGTACATCATCGCGATCCATGACATCTTCATATGTTCTATATGTTCTGCGGAAACTTGAATTTGGTTGATAAAGTTGATCTTTCAATCCACGCCCAGGCAACCAAGGCAACCAAGATCGGCGTTGCTCTCGTACGCCCACCTACCTCCGTCACTAAGAGTCGTTCGAGTGGTGCACAACTCGGGAGATGCGAAGGTACGGTCGTGCTATGCGTTTCGGTAATGATGTGGTAAACCAAACTTGCGCACTTGTATAGATTTGTTTGGATGATGGAGTACTGGGTACAGTGCATACACTGTGGGCAATGTGGCGAGGTGATTCAGGTGAATTATCATAAGCGAGCAAACCCAAAACGTGAAATAGAGCAAAGATTGAAAAGGATTTGATTATCGATTGATTGATTGATTGAGGTAGATTGCAAGTTGGAAGATGGCAAGCAGGAGAAGGAGCTCGCAGACTTTGGCAGCTTATGTTGCGGCAGATGGTGCAGGCGAGAAGACGCACTGGAGAAACACTCGGAGGCGACGGTCGTGGGAGCAGCTGCGCGAGCAATCTGCAAAGACACATGCCTCGGGCGGGACTTCGCTGTGGAAGAGGATGGTTGCGAAAATCTTTTGCCGCAAGAGCAGCGAGCCGCTCCAGGTGAAAGCCAGGTTTATGCAGCTCGAGAGACTGCATCAGTCGCTCAGCTTGGAGCAGGAGGAGTTGGAGCACAGGTTGAGCTTCGCCGTGTCGTTGATCCAGGCAACCGAGCAGCTCGTGAGCCGTAAAAACAAATTCTACGACGACGTGAAAGAAGCAACCGTGCTTCTCGAGCAGGTCATCCAAAGCTCCAGAGCGCACTCCGACTTCAAGGACGCCATGGGACTCATCGAGGAGCTCACCAACGACCGAAAGACCCTAAAGTACTATCGCCAATCATGGCACAAGTACCAGCCAGAGCGTCTCAACACCGCCGCAACCGTAAATCCTAAACGCCAGGCCGAGGTGATGTACGAAAAATACTGCTCCGAGATGCTCAAGATCTCGGACTCGTTGCTGAAAGACGACATCCTGAAGGCCAACCCGATCTTCGACGAGATCAATCAAGCTCTCTCCGGTCTTCTAATCCAGTTCCGCAAGGCTGGTCGCGAGACTGAGACGGCGGAGGCAAACGATGTCTACAAGAAAATGTGGGCCGTATTCAACCATTGGATGGCTGAGTAGGCACGCACCTTTTCTCACTTCCGCCGACTCGTTTCAAGCTACGCGAACACGTTGTGTGCGCCTGGCAATGTAAAGAGCACTTATCCCTGTACCATTTCCTTCCATGGCGTGTGATCCGTGCGAAGAGGGTTTCAGCGATCAGACCATAGTGATAGAATCTGACACCAAGTTTAGAATTCAGCCATGCAGAGGCACAATTTAGAAAATAAACATGTAAATTACACTTCTCAACTTTCCTTCTGAATTTCTGCAAAACTCCTTTCTCAGCATACCAGTTCACCCGGTAAAGTCAGGGCGCGAGGCTTGAGGATATCACTTCGCTGCTATTATCTGGCGATACCAGTTCACCCGGTAAAGTCAGGGCGCGAGGCTTGAGGATATCACTTCGCTGCTATTATCTGGCGATCACTGTCTTGGGCACCGCCGGACTCCCGCCACAACGCACTTTTGTACAATCACAGGCCGCGACAAATGAGAAATGCTCTTAATTCTCCATTCTGAATCCCGCCGTCTTTCACAAGAGTTGACCACAACTTCGCGACTGCACTCTCTGTTCTCACCCTTCAATCATTGCCTCCAAGCCACCAAAACGACAAAGTACATGACGATTGCGGTACTGATTCCCTCATTGTCTCCCGAGTGGAGTGGGATGGTAGGGATGGTGTGGGTCCCAATTCGACCGTTACGATGCTAGCTTTCTCGCTAAATTCCCTTACAGCACATCGACCTTTATTCCCAAGAGTACCTCGCGATCGACCATCACTCCCTCTCTGTCTCTCTCTCTTATAACATAGAATTTATACCCGTCATTCTTTGCATATTCATAGGAAAAAGCATACAAAGTTAGTCACTCTCCGAGCCCACATCGAGACAGGCATTGATTGCTCCATATACATACTCTGCATATCCATCATCTCGGCGTCGAAGTCGAAGGCAAGAGCGTCGGGCAGGCGTTTGCAAGAGCCGCGGGAAGCGAGGGAGGCAGGGGCGTGTTGGTGTCATTCGTGTGTGTCTATTGGTGCGGGCATTGCAGAGATACATCTGGTATCGGATATCGGATATTGGATACTGTGCACTGGAGAGATATCGGGATGAAGACCAAGGTGCTGGCCTTTGTGGGCCTCGTGCAATGTGCGCTGGGCGATAAGGTGTCGACCAAGAAGTGGAATTTTGGCACCGCGGTGGAGGGCCAGTGCCATGCGGCGGTGAGTTGCTGGGGACAGAGAGAGAGAGAGAGAGAGAGGAGCTTTGGTGTTTGGCTCGAGGCTTGGGTGTGGTTTGCTGACGTGGAATGTGATGTGTTGTGTCTGTCTGCGGCGTTCGGGTTGCGTCGTGTGTCCGGATTGGTGGCATTGATGTTGCTTTCGTAGCCCGGCACGCCGTCGAGCTGGGGGCATGTATATGTGGGCGGGTCCGTGGAGGCTCTCGAATTTTACACTTCCATGTTTAGCACGCCTTTCCCGTGCGGGCCCTTGGAAGTGGCGATCGCCGAACCAGCTGACGCGTGCAGCATTGTCAACACCAAGGCCCTAAAAGGCAAGGCCGTCTTGGTGAGCAGAGGGGTGTGCTCATTTGCCACAAAAGCGCAGAATCTGGCCAGAGCCGGCGCGCAGGCAATGATCCTAGAAAATCAGAGCGACCACTCGCTGTTCGCCATGCCAGACAACGACATGAAGGTAGAGAATGGCACTTTGCACAAGCAGATTTCCAGTATCATGATTAGACGCCGGGCGGGGATGCAACTCCGGCACCACATCAAAAGCGTGGAAACCCCCAAAGTGATGATCAAAGGGCAATACTCCAAGGATGCCCAAGGGTATGACTTGTACGATTGCGGGACCTGTGCTCCGAGTGCTTCGGATGACCAAGCTGAGATTGAGCTCTTTAGTCGGACTTTTCGCGGGGGAAATTTACACGTCAGTCCTCACCCAGAACTTTTGGACTCCATGGGCGAAGACAAGGATCGCTTCACCACAGATTTCTTTGTGGGATACCACGGAACGTATGTGCCGGTGTTCAACTCTGTCGCCCTGTCTCGGCCCCAACCCGGGAACGAGCTAGCGTGCGACGCACTGAGCGAGCCAATTCTGCCCGGATCGTTCATGATTGCAACCCGAGGCGAATGTGCTTTTAGCGTGAAGCTTCGTAATGCCCTCGACGCTGGAGCCGCAGGTGTATTAGTGGTGAACGGCGGGGACGCGCACATTTCTTTGCCGAGTGTTCACCAAAGCAACTTGGACCCCCACACAGTAGACTTTGAACGCGGTTCGTTGATTGCTGCGCCAATCGTTTTCAAGCTACCAGGACAACATATTTGGTCCATGTTTGAGACGCACGAAAAGATCTTTGCAAAGTTTGAGCCCACGGATCTGGAGATCGGGGAGGCGAAAGAAGCAAAGATAGACCTAACCAAGCTCAAATACTGGGATTCTCTTCCAGCAGGGCTGGAGAAAGCGTACGTGGATTCCTTCGTTCATGAGCTGGACCTCAAGGAGGACATGGCTGCTGAGCTAAAGGGGACCTTCGCGGTGTCGGCAGAAAGCTAAGGTGGCGCAGACCAACTCGGGGTCTGATATTCGCACCGCGCAGACTCTTCCGTCGAACACAATATTCGTTTGTTGTGAAGCCCCCCCCCTTTTTTTTGTTAACATGTGGTAGAAAAAGAATAAGGCATTTATTATTTCTCGGCCAGAATCTTGTTGGTTGACGGGCGAGCACGGAAGTGGAGAGAAATGTGTCTTCTTTTTCTTCTTCTTTCTGTAGTCGTTTACTGTTAGTTTCTTTTCATTGGGGAACGCGGTACTGGTAGCGCGAGATCACAGACACACTACCATGTCGAACAAGTTTACGCAGTCAAATATTTTTAAAAGTTGCAGGTATTTGGGTGGCGAGGGAATGGGATGGTGTCTCGAATGTTCTGAACACCAGTAACAAACATGATGAGGCGCTCAAAACCCATGCCAAATCCAGCGTGCGGCACGGATCCGTACTTGCGAAGATCGCAGTACCACTCAAAGTCCTCTGGGTTGAGGTTCATATCCTTGATTCGCTGGTGAAGCTTGTCCAGGTCATCCTCACGAGCGGATCCTCCAACAACTTCTCCGATGCGAGGCACAAGAATATCCATGGCCTGCACCGTGAGACGACCCTCCTTGTCGAGCGGGTTTTGCTTCATGTAGAATGCCTTGATGTCTGCAGGGTAGTTGGTGAGGATGACAGGCTTTTGGTAAATGCGCTCTGCAAGGAAGCGCTCGTGCTCGGAACCCAAATCGATCCCCCAGTCAGGCTTCTCCTCAAAGTTTCCAGCCTCGAGGTTTTCAGGCTTGTTGAGGATCTCAATTGCCTCGGTGTAGGTGAGGCGCTGGAATGGGCTCTCAAGAACATTCTCGAGGCGCTTAATCAAGCCCTGCTCCACGCGGCTGTCGAAGAAGGCGAGGTCTGAGGCACAGTTCTCCATGACGTACTTGGTGATGTACTTGAGGAAGTCCTCTGCGAGATTCATATCGTCTTCGAGGGTTCCGAAGCAAAACTCTGGCTCAATCATCCAAAACTCGGCAAGGTGACGCGAGGTGTTGGAGTTTTCAGCGCGGAAGGTTGGCCCAAAGGTGTATACGTCCGAGAGTGCGCAGGCATAGGTCTCCACGTTGAGCTGGCCACTGACGGTGAGAAAAGCGGGCCTTCCGAAAAAGTCGCCGCGGTAGTCAATCGATCCTGCCTGTGGTGGGTGTGGATCCTTGGCGTGCGCCTTGGCGGTCTTCTCGTCGACAATTGGGAGCTGGCCCTTGTTCGCCTGGGCGGCGCCGAGGAGGGTGGTCACTGCAAACATCTCACCTGCGCCTTCACAGTCAGACGCAGTGATGAGCGGAGTGTGCACGTACAGGAATCCTCGTTCGTTAAAAAACTGGTGCACAGCGTGTGCACATGCGTTGCGAACGCGAGCGACAGCCCCAATCAAGTTGGTGCGCGGGCGGAGGTGCGCAATCTCGCGCAAGAACTCCATACTGTGCCCCTTGCTTCCCTTCCCGGTCTTCTTCAAAGGGTAAGCGTCCTGGTCAATGCTGCCCAACACAACTAGCTTGGTTGCCTTCAGCTCTACTGCCTGTCCCTTGGCTGGCGACTCCACGATAGTTCCGTAGATCTGGTGGGACGATCCAGTGCCCCCGCACTTTGCGAGTGTCTCAAAGCCGTCGGTGTCCTCTTCGGAGCAAACCACCTGAAGCTCTTCAAAGCAAGAACCGTCGTAGAAGGCAACGAAGGCGAGCTTGCCCTTGTTCTGCTCGCGAATGGTCCTGGCCCATCCACACACGCACACCTCCTTGCCAATGAGGTCCTTGCCGCCACCTGGAGCCTGGACAATATCTACGATGCGCGTCCTGCTGCGCTTAAACAGTGTCTTGATGTTGACTGCGCTCTTTGGTCCATTGGCGGAAGCAATGGTTTCCACAGGGCCACTGCTGGCGCCTGCGGATTTCTTGCCCTTCTTCGCGCTTGCGCCAGCTCCAGCATAGAGTTCGAACGCCTCGTCCAAAAACTCGTCAAACTTTGCCTGCTTGCGGACGGTCTCGAACCAGCGCGTGACATTCACAAGCTTGCTGCTGCGAACCTTTGGCTCCAGAGCGGAGCGCAGAGGCTCCAATATCGCGGCAGCAACAGCGATATCTGCCAAGCTGAGCTTGTCCCCGACAAGGAAGGTGCAAGTGCTCAGAGCGGATTCGACCACTTGAAGCTCTTGAACGAGATCTGAGGCAGCAGACTTTGAAACAGACTCAGCCTGGGTCTTATCCTTCACGAGGTCAGAGGCTGTGCACGCGGCCAAGCCGAGATGCTCCAACGAGCTCTGCGCAAAGCACACCCACTGCTCCACCTGAGCAGCCGAAAAGTTGTCTCCGGAGCAGAGGAGCTCAGGGCTGGCCACCATGCGCGCGGCAGCGTTGCCGCTGAACGCAATGACATTGCCTTTGTCGTCATGCAAGACTGGAAGACGACCAGTCGGGGACACACCTTTGCGCAATGACTTGCCCACTTTCTCGACATCCAGCTTTGCCCCAGAGAGGGAAGCGGTGGCAAACACCTTGGCTCCTGCGCCGCTGTTCTTTGACGCGTAGAGCTTCATTTTTCCTCGCACTATATAAACCTCACTCACTGGCTCGCTCGCTCTATCCGACGCCGTGACGTCCAAAATCCTCGCTCCTCTTGCGCAAGCTAAATTTGCCAAATCCCGAACCACGTTGAGGAATTGGTCGTAAGACATGAGCAACCCGAAAATTTACAGGCGAGTCGATACAAATTCCAACGACACAGCATACAAAACAACCGCCACAAGATGTACGCATTCCAGTCGCAATTTCGACCAAAGAGTAGTCGCAAACACATGCACACATTCACGTCAGTCACTTCTCTTCAGTCATCGTCATCGCGCTGGTTCGCAGCACGGAGCAACAAAAGCACACAAACAACCGAACGTTCGAGCACATCCGCATGCAGCATATCCATACGACGGTCCTAATGCCAGACACAGATAGAAACACAAGCGCCATACTTTGCACATGCATGTCGCTGCGCTCTCTTCTAGTATCTAGTAGTTTCATTCAGGCACACGACACACTCTCTCTCGCACTGACGCCCTTTTCTCGGCTGCACCTCGAGATTCACACAAAGATTTCTCGCGCACGTTCTCGCAATTGTACGCGTATCTTCGCGTTTACATATATCTTTTCTATGTGTGTGTGCGCGTGGACATTGTGCGTGCGTGCGTGGGAAGACCCGAGTCCTCGGCGCCGTATGCCACTTGCCCCATAGCTACGGAAAACTGCAAACTGCGCATGCACTCTCTGCGATTCACAAACTTACGGTTCTATCTATTCGGGTGTTACACGTGCGCGGACACTTTGCTGCCTCTCGCTTTGTTGTTGGGTGGAAAGGGGATAGGGCGGATTCGGTTAGGGTGGCGTGGCTGGTGGCTAGGGTTGCCGCACAATACGAAGTATATTTGTCTGATATAATTCGTATTCGTTGCCTAATTTCGCACATGGACGTCTGGATACTATATTTTCAAAGAAGCCCCTGCCTGGTTTCTCCGTGCCCTATAGGGAGCCTCCTGCTGTAATCTTCGAAATCTACAAATGTAGAGAACAAATGTGCTTCGTTTTAGATCGCTAGCCTAATATTCGCGTTTTGCGATTCATTCATTCATTCGCTTTGGCATGCTCGCAAACGAACTTTTGATGCTTGTGATGCTTTAATAGTTGGCACCATTTGTTTCATTTGTTTGCTTGTCTGCGTGTTCGTTGGTTTGTTGTGAAAGTTTATGATGACAAACAAGCGCTGGAAGTCTGGACCTTGCTCTTACGAAGGTCGCGAAAACCGTATATTTCAAGCGAAAACTTTGCATAGCCTAGCTTTCCCCATTGCACTCCTCTTTCAAGCAATCAATTGATGGAGATTCAGAGCTCGGGCAATTTGTGGTGAACGCGAGGCGCCCAGCTCCGTATGTGTTGTGATGAAGAATGACTATGATTGATTTCAAGACAATTTCATTTGTGCAATTCAATGTCAAGAACAACAGAACAGCGCGCGAGATAGCTCTTGCATTCTTTCGCCCTTATTTGATTCCGCGTTCAATTTGCAGTAAAGTGCAAAAGACAGGCGCTGCTGAGTTCTGAGTTCTGGAATTCTGGATTATGGACTATGGATTATGGAGTGCGCGTCGGCCGAGAACGCGCCGGCCGGCATTAGAATCACATGCATACATACCACTGTGACACGCCGGGATCATGATTTTCGGAAGTAATGGCGGCCACTCATTCCGCGCAAATCGTCATCGCCTCGACTCGCAAGTGCAAGTGTGCAACTTGGTATGATTCATTTTTCATCTTTCAGTTTTCAATCAAGAACTAGATTAGTATCGGTAGAGTCTTCGCACTGCCTGGAACGTGGTGATGCGTCCGCTTCTACTTTCGCTCTTCCGAATCCTCCGAGCGCGCATTCGCGTACATAATGGGGGATGGCTGCCGCGCGCGTGAACTGACTGGCAATGAGATAAAACGCTCGTCCGTCACGTCATTCTTGTCTCATTTTAATTTTAAAAAATTATAGAATGAGAAGAATGAGGAGAAGAATGAGAAGAATGCAATTTAAAAAGTAAATAAAGTTGACGCGTGGCCGGAGGTTGGAGTTAGATTTGTGGCTTGCCGTCAAATCTATCAACCTCTTCGCGCTCCTTGCACTGTTGTCGTCAGCAGTTAACACTTTCGGTGTTTGCACAGCATCCTACCGCCATGCACAGGTCTTCCACTAGGACCAGCCGGTGTTTGCCGTGGACACAAAGCTCAAAGCTCGTGACTCACAACGTGTTCATCCCTCCGTTGTTTCCTTGCACACGTACGTGTACGAGCACGTACAGTTCTAAACTGTATTCACAGTGTCAAATCAAATTAACTGTCAACAGAGTCGAGATTGTTGTAAATGATGGTGTTTTCATTTTTAAATAAGTTAGAGCAATTTCGAGAACCAATCGGTTCTCTTGTTAGTAGAGCACTAGAGATGCTGGTTGGTCACTCGGCCATGCCACAAAAACGAGTTGTTCACCGCTACTGAAGTACTATGCCAGAATATATTTGGCTCTTACGGATGACGCGATTGCGAGAAGGCCTTCTTCTGAATTCTGCTTTCTCCCGCAACGTTTGGCCTTCCGCATGTCAATGGTGTGCACCTCAGAGTGACTGCGCACCAGACCACGTGTCATCCTGGGTTCGCACTCGAATAATATTACTGGGTCGTATACGAGGATATTTTGTTCAAGCAGGACAGTGAAGTATAGCCAGCGGAAAAAGAGAAGGCGAATCTCCGGGGCGACTCTTCTTCCTAAGCTATTACTGTCATCACTATCTTCGTCTAATACCATGATACAGTACTACCGATACCGTACGCCTGCTCAGCATCCTACCCACCACTACTCAAACGTATAGGGTCCGGGTGAATGACGGGACACGAGTTTCCGGGAGGAGGAAGGGGATCGCTGTGCGCACATTGTTTTTGGGACCTGGAAATTTCCGGCTCTCCTTCTCTTTCCCCTTCCCCATCTGACGCGACAGTGGCCTATCGACAGATTAGGTAAGGCTAGCGGCCTTCTGCGAACTCTTTTCCTTTCTCAGAGGCTCCCGAAGAAAAAGAAACGCGGCGAGGGTCTTAGTAGAGTGACTACTGTCGATAAGGAGAATCTCCTTGGTCGAAGCGGGGATAGGCCACAGATAATGTAAACACTAATACTTCATGTGAGGAGAAAGGAAGGGTTCACAGTGCAAGATTCACAGCTGGCATGTGAAGTCAATTTAGGCCCCGTTTTAGTTCTAACTATAGTAGCTCGGATGGAAGAGGCTCTCGGATTTCTCTGGCGTTCAAGAAGTGAACGGCGGGTGGGACTGCTACTGTTTAAATTGAATATCCATTAGCAAGTCTCGGAGTATCTTGGCTTGCATGGGCGATCATGGGCGCTCGGAGTCTGAGAGAGATGGGTTCTGGACAGTTTTGTTCCTGGGTTCTCGTCAAAAGCGCTCAGATGACCATATTAAACGATCCCGAAGAGCAGGAACCGGAGCACAAAATGTCAGTGGCAGGCTTCTAGCTGCAGGTAACTCCTGAGCAGAAACCTTGTTGTGCATTCACCGTCGCAGGATGTCGCAGGTGCACTAAGATTCTTCTTCGCAGCAGTTCCAACTTCCAAGTGGCAACTGACAAGACTGCGCGCGCGTAAGCTCCAACGTTACGCCAGGAGATTCAATTCGCTTGCTCGTAAATGTCCACTCATCTCGCTGTTTATGTGCTGATGCACATCGTTCATTTTTTGGACAGCTAGCTAGCTACTAGCTAAAACGCTTGCCCTCGCTGTCTTGTGTGGGTCCTGTGAGTCGTCGTCGTCACTCTCCTTGCGCAATACCAATTGGATCGATATCTTGAATGTATTGGTCTTCTTCGCGTGTTCCCAGCGACTTCTCAAGGCTTGTGTATGTTTGAACTGTTTGAACTTGAACAAACAATGCACGTTTACGAGCTTCGTTTTTGCCCCTTGCCTGTCCACCAATCAAAAGAAATCAATTGGACGCCTCAGTCAATCTCTTAAATGAATCAGCAAATGAATGTCGTGAATCCCGCGCAAGTGCATCTCACGAATCTACTGAACTCTGATAAGAGATTCGAGAAGACTCTCCGAGGTACTGAGGACTACAAGGACCTCTTCCTTCTCCCGTATCTCCCCCCGCAAAGATGAGACAGGAACGTTTCCCGTCAATCAGTGTGATTTTTTGACAGTTTTTTTTAATTGTGTTGTGTAAGATTTTGATTTTGTTAACGTTGTTGACCTTGCAGAAGCTCCTGACGATCATTGACGCATTGATGTTTGCTGTTGAATCGAACTTGGCAGCCGCCCTGTTTCTGGTTTCTGAGGGGTGTACAAAAGAGCTCAGAGTTAAGAGAGACGAGCAGGTGAGTTGCTCTCTTCAGAGTCTTCGTGCCAAATCATTTCCATTTCAAAATGTTAGAAATAATCCAAAATTCAAAGAATCAACTGCAAAACCACTGGATCCGATCGAGAATTTTGAGGTCTATTTCCCGCGCAGGCGATGAAGAATGTGCTCAAGAATTAAATTAATCTACAAGAAATCGGAAATAAAAAATGAAAAAGGGACTTAACATCGACGTCGAAAGATTTGCACGATGTGCGATGATCTGTGCACCCTTTTTCGCATCCACGCGAGTCATAGGACCACCCATCGTAAACCATAGCAGCTGCGTCAGGCATCCCCCGCACCAGAGCTGCCACCTGTAGGGAGAGCATTACCCAGCGACTACGCCAGTCCCATAAGTCTTTAAAACGCCGACCACTGAAAGACCGGGAAAGGAAGAGGAAAAGGGAGGAGGAAGGGGAACACGGGGAGGAGGAGGAAAGAGACGAGAAAAGAGAAACGCATCATCGCTGTCGATGAGTCCAGCAATGTCTTTAATACCCAAATGGATTGAATACTAGTCCTACGTCCTCCCGCGACGACTCCTCCGGAAGACTCTCTCCATCGCATCTTAGTCCTAAGTACCTAACTATTTGAATCTGTAGCCTGCTCCTAACCAACCATCAAAACGAATCGCGACTATCGGACTACTATATTTATGGATATTAGAAGCATAGTAAGTCGTTCGTGAATGAGCATCACAGCACACTTGATATGGCGCTTAGCTGTAAAGATAGATGCGATTAGACTCTCTGAGGTACCGGTACTAGTACCATTCCACACCACGCACGCTGTCGATTCGCTGTTTTCGCCACGTTGCAAAAGAGATTCGAATGTTTCTCTTTTTCTGTTTGTTTGCTTGTATGAAGGAGTGAAGGAGTGAACGAATCCCTCTCTTTTGATTCGAATCAAACCAACCAACCAACCAACCAACCAGAAAATGAACAAGCCATTCAGTACTATAAACTAACATATAACCAGGACACTGGCGAAGCAGCGCCCCCGTTTAATCAAATTCTTAACCGCAAATTAACACCACACGAGTCAGTTACTCCATCAATCTACTGCTAATTACTCCAAATTACATTACAACATATCTAAAGAAACAGACCGAGTAGCAGTGGCTTATCAAGAACGTAGAGAAGCTAGCGTTGTTATCCTAATGCAAATTGCAGGAAAAGAGTGGAAAGTGAGTCAGAGAGAGAGAGAGAGTCCGTCAGCAGCGGTCCAATCTCGGCGTTGGCTGGCAAAAGCAGACTCCTGACTCTCCTGACACTCCTGACAGAGAGAGAGAGAGAGAGAGAGAGAGAGCTGGATATCACAAGTCTCAGAAGACAGAAGAGAAGACAGAACGCGACGCGACGCATCTGCGTACTGAGTAATTTACTGAGAATTCACTGTCGCTTTGCGTCCGTTCTGCTCTGTCTGATACCTTCTGTGCATTGTAAATGAATTGTGAATTGTAAATAGTGAAAGGAAGAGCATTCGTTCGTTGGTGGCACGGTTTGCTTATTGTTATAATATATATATATACGAGAGAGCTGCGAGCTGGGCACCTCTGGCACGGCTGCTGGCACGGCTGGACTGTGGAGATAAGCATTGTGGAAGAAACGACCTCGGCAGTCGAGTCATCGCGGAAAAAAATTGGGCTGCTGGTTACGTATTTTACGTTGAATTATCGAACCGAGCGAACTGGCCAGGACCCCCTCCCTTATTCCCTCCCTCCCTCCCTCCTTCTCTCCCCCCTTTCTTTCCTCCGTCACTCTCAGAGCATCTCTCTGGACAGGTGCACTAGACATACAACAGAACACTCTTCGCTCACGTACCTCGCACATCTCACACTCACAACATCTCACAACACACATTCCACATCTCACATCTCACACTCGCGCACGCAAAAGTGACCGTGGCGACGAGCGCTGGCTGGCTGGCGTTTCCGTGCTTGCTGCTTGCTGCTTGCTGCTGTGGATAAACAGCGTACCAGGAGTACAGAGTGTACAGAGTACCAAACGTTTTTCTCTCTCTTTTCTGTTCTGCCGTCCCGTTCTGCAGTCTGAAATTGCAGAGGAAGCGCAGCCAAGGAAGGATCAATCAGTTCAACTCACTCGTTTGCCAGCCGGCGAGCAGTCCTCATTTGCGCGACCTGGCCAGGTGTTGGTGCAGTCGGAAATGCCGAGATCAATTGGAGATAACACGTTTTACTCGTCCATGTTCGGGTCCGCGGACGACATGGAAGGAGAGTGGGGCCAGTTTATCGACATCGAAGAGCAGGAGGTCGACCCCGTCGACGAGGACGCCTCCAGCGTGGGGTCTTCGTCGTCCTATTTTGGCGAGATCGGCCGCAAGCTCGTGAGCCGCGGCTTCGTGTTCCGCGCTTCCGAGCCAATGGAGCGCGAGAGTGTGAACAGCCTTTGCGCGCCGAGCGAGCTGCCCAATAAACGCGAGGCTGTCCAAGTCACAAACAAGCCACAAGCCGCCGCCGGCCGCAGCAGATCTTCCAAAAAGGCGAAGAAGTCGGTGCCGAATTACATCTACTCAAAGTGCATGGGGGGCAACAGACGCAAATGCCACGAAGTGAGCCCCGTTCCCGTCACCCCGGAAGCCCCCGTTGTTGCCATCACCAAGGCCAACGACGCGCGAAAAATACCCGAGTCGCCCGAATCTGACCTCGAGGAAAGGATGGTCCAGTTCTTGATTGAGATGCATCCAAAGGCGACCAAGGACGCCGCCGTCGCGGCCAAGCTCAGAGATCAGTTTATCAGAGCCCCCAAACACAAGCAACAGGTCGTGCTTCGAGCTGCCGTAAACGCTGCAACGCAGCATGGCCGCAAAGATCTGTTCCACCTCATAGACGCGAACACAATGGCGTGGCTGCAAATGTAAATACCAGATAGACGCGCACCACCGCCACCAACACAGTAGACTTCAGAACACTTGCACTGCGTCCCTCCCAGCGCATGATGTTCAATCCTCTTTTCGAGAGCTCCGCCCAGAAACTGCCTTTTGTATTACTATGTTCATGACAGCTGAAAATAGAAAATTTGAGAATTATTACTTATTTGAGTGTGAGTTGGATGTGCGTGGCCTGCCCCTTGGACGTCCTGGACGATGTGTCTTTACTCCCTCGCTCGCCCTGAGTCTTAACTGATCAACTAAGATTGACAAAGCAAAAAAGATCCTTCACGTGGTCTTCTTTATTGTTATTTCTGATTTGATCCCGACACTGTTTTTAAAAACGATAGATTATTAGGAAGATACTTTTAAAAAGCGACGGCGAAGACAACAGTGGCTACCATCCCTAATGATTGTGAGAGCACTGGCGCCCTCCGTGCGAGTGCCCATGCCCACCTCCCCCATGAGAGTGCCCGTGGCCGCCTCCACCGTGAGAGTGCCCGTGGCCACCATTGTAAGCGAGAAGCGGGTGAGCCCCGAGCGATTGCCGCTGTTCTAAAGCGGACATCTCCTCCGAAGGCTCCTCCTCCTTGTAATCCTCGTCCATCATGCTAGCCGTCGACGCTTTCATGCGCATGTTGTTCTCCTCTACTTGCTCAGAGCGGCCCTCAAAGTAGAACTTGTAGTACTGCCGGATATCAACTTTGACCGAGTCCAAGACCCCGAAAAATTCGAGTACATTCTTCGCCAGCCCGCGATCGTATGGGTTTTGCTTGTTGGCAAGGTATCTGTAGCGGAAGCGGTTGATCACTTCGTTTGTGGTGATGTTTTGCCGAATAAACATCAGGTGCTGCGCCACCATGAGGGTTGCATAGAGCGCGATTGGCAGGTACGACCAAGCAAAAATCTGCCAAAACAGAGTCTCGTAAAAGTTGCTCCAGAAACCTTCGTCTCGGTTGTACGTGTATGTGTAGAGAATGACCATGTAAAGCCAGGTGTACATGCATATCATGGCATTAAACATGGCGAAAAAAAACTCGCGATAGTTTTGCTCCCCGATCGCAACGCCCATGAACGGACAAAAGTGGTCGAACCGAGACACGCACACATCGGTGAAGCGGTCGTGCTTTGACCGAAGCGGCTTCACGATCTCGCATGAGGTGCAGACCGGCACAAGCAAGCCACCGTCGAGAGCCTCAAAGTAGAGGTCGCGGTATTTCTGCGCATCAGGCTGGACTGGGTTCGCGATCGATGCGCAATCCTCGTCGTCCCCGCCAATCGTCACCCTGGTTTCTTCCTGCCCGACCTGAGAATAATTACCCTTGGAAAGCTGACCAGGCCTCTTGCCCGCGCAAGCCCCGCAGTTCAGCAGCAAGTCCCCTTTGCCCTTGGCAGGGTTGCGCTTCAGCACGTAGTAGCCAGGGTCCTTAAATTGGAGCCTCGTCCAAGCAAACCACTCCCCAAAGTAGAAGAACCAAAAGATGAAGGTCAGTAGTGGGTAAAAGTACGTCTCGTCGAGCACCCACGAGTAGTACTGCCAAAAACCGAGCGGCGCCATCACCGGCCAGGCGTACCATGTGGGGTGCATCTTGCGCTTCGAGGTGTTGACATCCCTCTTGTGCTTGACACAGCGGTCGAGGTAGTCCGCCACCCTCTTGTACGTCTGATGTACGTAAGAGTCCTGCGGGTGCCGCTCCATCTTCTCCTTGGCCAACTCGGCTGGCGTGCCTCCGGTGCGATCCGCCTTGGAGAGCAGCTCGATGGGCCCGTTTGCGACAAGGATGGTTGCCACCGAGTACAGCCCTTGAAGGGCCGCCCAGTGCAACGGCAGGCACTGCTCAAAGTCCTCCGCAGCAATGTTTGCGCCGTGTTCCAAAAGCCACTCCACGCACATGTCCTCGCCCTTGTAGGCAGCCCAATGCAGCGGTGTCCGGCCGTTGTTATCGCGAACGTCCACGTGCAACCCGCGGCGCAGCAAGCATGCCAGCACGATGGTGCGCCCAAACTGCGCAGCGTGGTGCAGCGCCGAGTAGCCTCTGGCGTCGGCGGCCATGCGATCGCAACCGTTTTCAATCAGCAAATGCACGGCGCGGAGGTTGCCGTTCAGACTCGCCCAGTGGAGAGCCACCTCGCCACGCGGGTTGCGCTGGTCAAGGTCTACGTTCTTGTCGATTAGGTACTTGACCACCTCTACCTGGTCGTTGAGCGCGGCCCAGTGCAGAATCGGATGCGCCTCGTCGTCGCGCGGCGTCTTGACTGCCAAAGAGGCCGTCACCTTGTACTTTTGCAGCAGCGTGTCCAGCAGCTCCGGCTGCCCGCTGCGCACGGCAAACAGGATCTGCCGGTCGCGCTTCTCGGCCTCCGTCTCGTGCGGCTTGTTAAAGCCCGGGCCAGCCACCACAAACTTCCTCTGTTGACCCATCTGCGCCATCACCGCCTTTTGCAGCATTTCCTGCTTCTTTTCGAACTCGGCACGCTGCTCTGGGGTCAGCTGAGCCAATTTAGCCTGCATCATTTCTTCCATGCGCTTTGCGTGGGAGTCCACTTCCTGCTTTTGCGTGTCGGACAGTTGCTCATACTTGCCTTGCAACGAGTTGAGCATCGGGATGGGTTTGAGCTCCACCGATTGCGAGCCGCCAGAAGAAGAAGTAGAAGATGCCGGTGCAGCAAGAGGCTGCTCTGCAATCATTTTGCTGCCGGAAGAGGCAGAAGATTGAGAAGCACCGTTCTGCGCCCCGCGGCGGTAAATGCTACCCTGCGAGGGCTCTGACCCGTTGAACATTGACTTGAACATCCTTTCAGCGCGAAACACACGGCAACAAAACATTGTCAGCTTGCCGCCCACTCAGCAGATCCGCGACCATTCAGCGCAACCAAACAATTTTCAAAAAGAAAACATAACGTCCACAAACGACCAAACGCCATTTCGCTCAACTCACGATATGGGGTCCGGGTTCCCGGCATCTTGATCGTCTTCGATGCCGTTCTTGGCATACTTGATATCCGATTGCGCCATGGTGTTCCGCAAACGCCCCCGGCCTTTCCTCCACGCCCTTTCCTCAGCCAGAAACCTCCAATGTAGTTTTCTTTTCCCTCTTTTCGAATCAACGCCCTCCTGGTCTTAATCTTCCAAGTTCTGATGTGTTTCACCTGACAGCGACGAGTGGAATGAAAAGTGTCCCGCAGCGGAGGTCCCCGAAAGCCAAGAAACCCAATGCAACAAAGCCACTGTCGAAAACGAAACCTGAATTCTGGAGCCCGAGTCCCAAAAAAAGAATTACTGCGACCACGGGAAAAAAAAGAAAAGAAAAAGACGCGGCATTCCATGATCATCAAGTCCGAGCGCACATGACTTTTAATTGTTAACAAACGTCTCTGACCATCAACCATCAACCTTCACAACTACAATCTCCCACTCATTCAGTCCTCTCAGAGCATAGGTCGCGAAAGCAACACAACATTGCAAACACAATTCATTCATTCATTCTCATTCATTCTTTCTTTCTTTCTTTCACAACCTTTCTCTCTTTCCCACTTTTTCTCTCTCTCTTTCTTTCCCACTTTTTCTCTCTCTCTCTCTCTCTCTCTTTACAACTCACGAGTGACCTCCCGCCCACCGCTACTTCTCTCCTGCCGCTCGCTCCTAGTGATTCGGCTAATGCAGCATTACGCGAGCGCGGACCCTCTCTTCTCCCACAGGTGTCCTCGCAGGTACGAAATTCCCCGAGGAAAGCCAGCTGCTAACCAGTGGTAAGCGTTGGTTATGTAGTGTTAGTGAGCGACTAGCTGTTATAGGAGAAAATGTGCGCTCTTTGCCAGGTGTTGGACACGATTACTATACATTAACGTTTACAACTAGTAACGAAGCTGCGTCGCTCGAGCTCTTGGAAGTACTATTATATCATATAGATGATGACGTCATATCTATGGTTATTGGTTTGCATGAGTGAGAGCTAGCGCTGGCTCTCCTCGTACGAGGTAATAGGAGTGGCTTAAAGCGAACAAAATGAACAGCTAGTTGGTTTGTGGTAATCTTATTGGAGAGATAAGTGGTGTTATGCGGACTACTATGCTTACGCCTCTCGAGAATGTGGCAAAGTATGTTTTACGAACTACCTTGTTGTACACTTTTATTTTATGAATTGAACATTGATTGGTGATTTCAATTGACGACAGAACGAAAAACTCTTCATGTATTTCTTAAAATTTCATAATCGATTCCGAAAGGAAAAAATGGAAACAAAGAATGAAAGATTGATTTTGACTTTGTTATGAACGTGTATACCTTCTCTCCTGTATTCTTCCACTCCCTTTTTTCCTACTACCAATTACTTCATACTGCTAATAAAATCGACCCACTAACAATTAATAGCCCGAACTAATCCTTCCTTTTACCTCCTCTTCTATCCTTTTCACTACAATAACCCCACTCCCCTCCGTAACCATTGTCTACCATAATCGGTAGGACATCACAGCGTCGCACACTTCTGGCTTTCTCACCCACATGAACGACACCTACCGCAAACCTTAATCCACCCTACCAGCTTCCCGTTTGAGCCTGAAGTGTCCTAACTTAACAGTTACGCACCGCACTCGTAACGTTTAGAATAGCCGAGGCTATGTGATACGAGTGCGGTACTTTAGTACTTCACAGGGAGGCGCGTTCCGAACAGAACTCGAGAACATTCCCCGCGTACATGCGCGCGCCCATCTTAACCAATCTTATAACATTGCTATAGTTGCCCTTAGGTACGCGCAGAGGAAGTTAGGACGGAGGGTCCCTCGAAACTCCTCTGATCATTCGTTCACTCATTCATTCTCAATCGTTTGTTGGACACGCGCAACGAAGCATAGCGAGTGATAGAAAGGGAACCAGTTTTCATTTGCAGTTCTCTCTTCGCAAGAGCCGTGGCAAAGGCCTTGGACCTGAGAAGGAGAGAAGGAGATTGGTAAAGAAAAGGGGAAAGAAATCATGCGCACTGCGATGGAGATGCACGTGAACGTGCTGGAGGGCCGCACTGCGGTGGTGAGCTGGACGCCGTGGCTGTTTGACTGCGAGCGGCCGTTCGTTTGCGACGGTTGTACATTCGAAAACAAAAAGGACGATGTGGCATGCCAGGTGTGCGGGAACAGCCGGTCGGCTGACTTCACGCGCGAAGATGTGCTACAGTATCAGGTCAAGTTCTGCCGAAAGGGCAAGCTCCTGCAGTCGTGGAGGCATTCGGCGGTGGTGACGAACGAGACGCAGGTAGAACTGGAGAATCTGGAGTCCAACACGTGGTACGAGGGCGAGCTGTTGTACTTGGTTCACTCTCGAAAGTCGCGGAAGAAGTTTGCGATCACCGGTCGCAGGAAAGACCCGGCCCCGCAGTGGACCACCGTGCCTGGCTCGCGGTTTGAGTTTACAACGCTGTCCGTGGACCACAGCTCGCGCATCGAGACCCTAGACCGCGTGGCCAGCTTCCTAGGTGGCACGCTCGAGCCGTTTCCGGAAGACGCCGTCAAGGCTGATACATACGTGGACAAGGCCACCCGCGTGGGTGAGACGCTCCTGGCCGCCGCCGGGATCGTGGGCGTGGGTGGCAAGTGGGCCTCCGTGGCGCGGCAAGCAGTCAAAGTACACCGCTCCGGGTTCGCTTCGGTGGTTTTCCGCGAGGACATACAGAAGATGGTCGTAGCTCTGACTTCATACGTGGGTCAGGTGTCCAAGGAGTTCAAGCTGTCGAGCCTGGACATCTCGGCCGGGTCGTATTACATGCTCTGGGAGGCCAAGCGTGAGAAGTTGTTGCTACCAGATCTTGACCATCTCAACCATACCCTCCTGCAGCAGCAACAGCAACATGGCGAAGCCCGGGCTACGCCCCAGGAGGGCGTGCTGCAGCCGCGCGCAGACTTGCGGCTGCTGGACAAGATGAGCGTGTTCATCGGTTTCAGCCAAATCTCGTACCGGCGCACGGCTGCCGAGATCCAGTGGGTTCTGCGGCAGTTCCCATCGCCTGAACATCGCTACGAGCTGCTAGCGTGCAGGGCCAATTCCGAAAAATTCCGCCCAAGTTTCGCGCTGATGGCCTCTAGCAAGACCAAGGAAGCCGTTCTGGCCATTCGGGGTACCAAGGAGGCGGATGACCTGATTACTGACTTTCTTTGTGACTTTGAGGAGTCCACCTTCAGTTTCCACAGCAAGTCGCCAAAGTCGTACAAGGTGCACTCGGGCATGTTGCGCGCGGCGAAGTGGATGCTGAAAGGGGGCGACTCCACGGACCCTGAACACCCAGACCCAGTTCCGGCTGGCCTGGAGACCCGGGCCGAGGGCAAGGCCGCCAAGGACCTGGACGTGCAGCCCAATTCGGGCGCCGGGCTGCTGATTGCGCTGCAGTCTCTGCACAAGGCCGGGTTCAAGATATCCATCTGCGGGCATAGTCTCGGCGCTGGCGTGGCCGTACTGCTCGGTCTCTTAATGGTAGATATGGACCCCACCTTTACGGTGGAGGTTTTCGGGTTTGCCCCCCCGGCATGCGTGGACGAGGACTTGGCGGAGGCATGCAAGGCGGCCAGCGACCACCGCACAAGCCTTAATGCGCGGATTCAGGTGTACAATATGATCTATCGTGATGACATTGTGCCACGACTCAGCCTCTTTAACGCGCGGCAGTTCGCGGCCGACATTAAGCGGCTGAAGCCAGTTTGGCGCCCGCTGCTCCAGCAGGACACAGGCGCTTACAAGAGTAAGGCCAAGACGCTTTGGTCGCCGGCTCAACGTGGCTCTCTGGGGTCGGACAAGCGCAATATGCTGCAAGAAAGCAAGAACCGCTTCTTTAAGCGCGTCTCCACGGCGCGCGCCGATTCAGTGGCGTCTGGCAGCACTGCAGCACTGGAGGATATGGTTGACGAAGAAAACGACGACGTCAGCCCAACCGACGGAAACCCGGATATTCCTCCCAACCTCGTGCGCCTCGTTGTGCCAGGCACTATCCTGCACGTTTACACTTGGCGGGGAACACACCAAATGGCTCTTGTGGACTACCGCTTTGCCGGCCTGCGCAAGATCGAGGCTTCCGAGACGCTCATTGAGGACCACAAGCTCAAGAAACTCCAACGCGCTTGCCAGGATCTACGTGCGGCTCGTCGGATTGGCCCCGAGTTGGAGCCGCCACAGTGGCAGACCATCGAAGATCACCAGAGCCAGGGCTTGTACGTGAATTGCAGCGTGTGCGGGTACTTTGTGGGCTGGCATATGACAGGCGACAGCGAGGCGGTGGAGATAAAGGCCACGCACCACTGCTATGCGTGTGGCAAGATTGTCTGCGCCAGGTGTAGCGCCGAGAAAACCGCTCTTCCTCAGTTTGGGATTATCACGCCGGTTCGCGTTTGTGACACTTGCTTTTGCAAGATGAACGTCATCTGAGCTACCTGAATCAAGATAAACACTTCTCCCCGGGCTCGGGCGTCTAGGCAAAAGTTTCTGGCCTACCTGAGGAAGTGCCCTCCGGCTTAATCTGCCCTGAAGCCTAACACAGTGGCTGGAAGAAGATTGCTTGCACCGAGCACTTGAGACACGGGCTACCCCTTCAGACCAAACTGTTGAAAATCAGCTCATGCTACAGTGCGATTTGCATTTGTCCGCCGGCGCAAGTGATCGGTCGATGTCGAAACGCGCCGAGAAGCCGAATGTATTCTGCGTTTTCTTCAACCGAGGCCATTGCGCAGGGCGGCACGGGGTGGCCTCAAGACTTTGCCATGAAGACTGCAGGCAAAACTTGCGACCGAGACCACAGTCTTGTCTGCTTGAACGAGAAGGTTTATTGACTCATTGCCCATACCAACTACAAAACGTTAACTATCGATCGTGCGACTGGATTCTATCAGGGGTGACCACGGTACTCTAGTCTAGATACAACGCATGTGGGAAGACGACACGACTGTGCATTAATTAAGAGAGATAATATTTTTTTTAAACAGAAAATTAGCTTAAAGTCGAGCAATTTCCTGTGCGAAGATGCACGGCCAGAATTCGGAATTTCGTGATTAAGGGTTGCAGATGGAATCGGCGATTGACTGTGCGACTTCGTCATCCGTGAGAGAGTCCATCCCCTGGTAAAAGATGCTGTCACAAACATTATCGAAGTATTCAGTGTTGTGGTCTTTGCGGATGCGGAAGCACAAAACAGTAGGCATTTGGGAGCCAAGCCGTACTTGCATGCGAGCCTTGGTTTTCAAGAAGCGCGCCGCATTTGATTCGTGAAGAAGCTCTCCGTCGGAAAATATCAAAATGAAGCTTGGCACGGATGAGTCCGAGATCTGATCACCAAGCCCGCTGAAGAGCTTCCAGAAGTTTGTTGCACGGTGTTTCCAGCCGCCGTCGGTGAAGTCCGAAATCTCAGCCTGCAGCGCAGTCTTATCAGTTGCGAGACTGCTATCCAATGGAACCCTCCACTCTACTCTATGATGGAGCAAATTCAAGATTCCAATGGTTGTTCCGGTCGTAAAATCTATCTTGTCAACCACAGAGGCCAGGAAATCTTTTGTCAGGTCCATGCTTGTGCGAACTTCATTCGCGTAGGTCCGATCAAGAGCAACAAGCACCCTCGCTTCGCATCCTGTTGATGCGATCTTGTAGCACTCGAAGCCTGTGGTGCCGTCAGCCGTTGCAATCTCTCCGTCCCCCAACAACGATGCTGAGATGGATTCCGGTACTGGGTCAAAGTCGAGCGTTGAGTAGCCGCTCAACACGCCGGAAGGATATAGGCACCTGCATCTTTGGGTAGAACCAGCCGGCTGATGGTAAATCCCGAGCGGGGCGACGCCAGTCACCGAGGAAGTGGCATAGCAAACATTCGCACATTCCTCTGAAGATGGCACATCTGCTGCGTAATATCGAATGTTCTGGTACATTTGGTTGGTGCTGCTTCTGCAATATCCGGTCCCAACAAAAGTCATGACAATCGCGCCGCTGCAGACTGATGCAAGCCAACCAAGAGCGACCAAGACGCCGATGAAAGCCATTGCTTCGCCCTTTCGCATTTTAGCGTCGCACGAGTCTCGAGTCTCCCGTCTCTACAAACGCGCTTTCTTACCCTCCCACTTCACCTCGACCTGGTTTCTAGTTTGGAACTGTTTGACACGATTTTGCACTGCCATGTCCCCCGGTCTTCATTCATATGTATCTGTTAGTCGGTCAGACATCATGCCTTGGACTACATGTGAGATATATATCAGTCAGTTCCCTTTGAACGGTACGAAGTAAATCTCTCTCTCTCCTCTCTCTTTCAAACGTTGAGTCAAGAGCCACTCTTGATTGATCAAGTTGAATAGCTGGACCGTCCGAGTCTAGTAGCTAGAAACAACCGGCAAATTCAATATTTCTGACATCCCACACGCCCGCGAAATAAATCCGACTCTTCCAAAGGTCGACTTCACCGCATACATGCGAACAGAGGAAGTAAAGAGTTGGTCGGCATCTCTGGAATCAAACTCCGTTTACCTGCAAGGGCAAAGACGAGCTGATGTGAGTGCTCCGCTGGCGTCCGATGTGAGAGTCAGTGTGTCGAAGCAGTTCTGTCACATTGCGGTCTTTGCGTTGCACGCAGCATCTATCTATCTATCTACCTATCTCGATTTTCCTGCATTTCAACCTTCTGTAACCAACAGGAACGAATCCTTTCGAGTGCCAAAGCTCATCCACTATGACTGAAGGAACGAAAAGATACGCGGCAGAACCTTCTAGTACGGTACCAGCATTAAGTACCGTGCTGGAGGCCCAAGCTTTCCTTTCAGACTGCACGACACTGCATTCGTCTTCGGTCAGAACGGACCACCTCCCGCGTCCCACTACATTACCAGGGGAAATCCCTCCGGTAACTCTACTTATCTTGCATTTCTTTTCCCCGCTTTGCAAATGCATAAGCAAATGCTTACGTATGCTCACACAGTCAATCAGCTCATCGTTCTTCTACATTTACAGTCTCTCTCATCCCCATCAAAAGTGACGCCATGGATGCTGAAATCAAGTCTGCCTTGGACGACATATGTTTGAGCGGTACGAAGCAAATCTCTCTCTCTCTCTTTCAACTGTTGAGTCAAGCGTCACTCTTGATTGACCAAGTTGAATAGCTGGAACGTCTAGTTACTAGAAACAACCGGCAAATTCAATATTCCAGACATCCCACACGCCCGCGAAATAAATCCGACTCTTCGAAAACCTCGAACACATCCATCCTAACTAAAGTGACACCATGGATGCTGGAGTTCATTGCCCCAGTTCTGAGTACTAGTACCTGTACAGAATCAGTTGGACCAGCTTCTTGTCTTTCATTGGCAGGGCCAAACTGAGGAGAAACACACATTTCTGTCCCATGTTTCTGACAACAGGAGACTGCTGAACTGCAAGTGGGAATATGGACACCACTAATCATTTTATTCTACTATAATTTCACAGTCAACATCCAAAGAGGGACGTACGCGGGACACGAAATACCTGCAACTTCTTGCCGATCCCTTCTTTCAAAGATGCCAAAGTCAGCACGATGACGATAACCCACGTGGGGTACGTATACTTTACATAGCAGATAGTAAGTTAACCTAAAATTAAACAAACTGTCAATCGACCGAAAATGCCGATCACTCCGGTTTTGAAGAGACACATGCGATGCGCAGTCAATCCGATGTTTCTTATCGATGTAAGTTACCTACTGAATTCTCTTTAACATCGTTCGCTTATTGAGGCCATAGTCCCTCGCTCTACTCACTTTGGGTGCGCGCACTAGTATTATTACACTCCAAATCCGTAACAGTTCCCGCAAGTTCGGTAGAAGCGAACGATAACTTGGAACTAAAACTAGCTAGCGAATAGCTTTAGCCTGAGACCTATGAAATACTTAATGTTACTGCCAGTCTCAATCCTAGCGCATCTCTACTGTAGTATCTAGCCACCGGACTGCTATTGGAGTATAGACGATAGGGATAGAAGGTAGGAGAACATAGAGCTAACGGTAGTAAGATCGTAGGTGAGGTCCGCGCGCACGGGGAATAATAAGGATCTGTGTAGCTGCATTATTAGTTCAAGCGCGTACGCGTATGTATTGAGCGGTTGCGCGTACGTATTTTGTTGTAAGAATTGCAGGTCTTCGGAGATTTGGCTCACTTGTGGAGATCGGATCGCGTCCTCTGGGAAAACGCCGCTCTCGCGGAGCGCACGATCTCCGCGGACACTTGCCGGAAGCGAGCTTGCGGCTCGTGTCCTCGCAGCCTCCCTCTTGCTTCGGCCCGCCCGTCCGCTCCACCGAAGGCCGCAGTCCTCGCTCCCTCTCCGGTGGTGCGCACAGGCTCCCGCATAGAAGCAGCGTCGGTGCATACGTTCAGCAGCTGCGTGCATATACGTTCAGCGCACTCGTGCATTTGTGTGCATTTGTGTGCATTTGTGCATTTGCGTGCATCCGTTCAGCGGCAATTGTGCATCCGTTCAGCAGGAGCGTGCATAGGGTTCAGCATAAGCGTGCATTGCGTGCATGCGTGCATGTGCATGACCAGGTATGTCGTGGCACGAGGACTTCCGCGATACGAACTGGGTGGTGGTGCGGCGGCTGTCTCCGCGCGTGAGTGAGGGCGACGCCGCGTGTGTGCTGGCGCAGTTCGGGGCGCTGGAGGACGTGCGGCTGTTACGCGAGCAGGGGTCCGGCGCGAGTCGCGGGACGTGCTGGGCCAAGTTCGCGGACTGGCGGTCCTCTGTGTTGGCCGTGGACAACCTCAATGGCGCGCGCCTCCTCGGCGCCAGCCTGCTCGCGGACCACGCTAGGTTTAAGGATTTCGGCAATGACAAAGATGGAGAGCGGTCGCAGTCACAGTATCAGTCATCAGTATCAGTTGAATGAGAGCGGCGATGCTAAGATTGGCGGGCGAAATGCAGATGGAAGGGAGAGACATCGATCGAGATCCCCCCGTCGGACGGAAATGTCTATAGACTCGCGGAAAAGATCAAGATCACGGCGGGACGCAAGCTCGATGTCGTCTTCTGAGGAGAACAATCGGTCGCGTAGAACGGAAAAGGATCACCGGGATCGGTCCGTGTCCAGGGAAAACAAGTACCGCAGAGGTCGATCCGGGTCGAGGGAGAGGAAGCATCGAAGAGATCGATCGAATTCGAGAGATGAAAGGCGCCGCCGAGACCGATCAGACTCTGAAGATAGAAAGCACAGAAAAAAGCACAAGAAGAACAAAAGCGACTCGCGTCGAAAATCTTCTCACAGCCGCGAACGGAAACGCGATGGTGAAAATCGCAGCGAGCGAAAACGCGATGGTGAAAATCGCAGCGAGCGGAAACGCGATGGTGAAAATCGCAGTGAGCGGAAACGCGACGGAGAGTACAGCAGCGAACAGAAACGCGACGAGGAAAATCGCAGTGGCGCGGTGACCCATCGGACTGAAACGCCAGCAGAGAGAAGGGCTCGCCTAGCCAAACTGTCCAGTCTCCCTGCATCCGGCTGGAACGCCTGATGAAAGTCTTTTTTTTTTTTTTTTTTTAAATTACACTCTGGGTCGCTTTGCTGCGTCGACACTAGGTCATTAGCTGAGGCGGCAAGAGCGTGTGGAAAGAGAGTGCAGAAACTAGAAATTCGTTATTACTTTTCATTTCAATTCATTTGAAGGTATTGCATTGCTATTTCTCGTTTGGTAGACTTTCTAAAGCGACCTGCCAATCGGCCGGCCTATCACTATATGACCTACTCTCCGCGGCGTTTTGCTTGTGGCATTTTTGTTCTTTCTGCCCTTTTCTTCTCGGACTCATTGCTATCCACTTTCTAATCTATGAACTGCCGGCCCCGGCGGTGCATCCGCCGTCATCCTGGTCGCTCTCAGCCTCGGGTGTGGCTCCTTCGGACCCATCTGACAGGTCGGCTGACTCACCACTAGGAAGCTTGCCCTCCTGTTCCAGCTTCTTAAAGTACTTTTGTGCATGTGTTCGTACCTGGACCACGGTGCGCGTGCGCACTACGTTCGCAATGGCGGTCCAGTGCTTGGTGCCATGCTTGCGCAGTCCCTCCAAGAAGCGGTCGTGCTCGTCTTGCGTCCAACGGCCAACATTTTCAGTCCCCGGAACAGCCCCGCTAATCGGGCGACCGTTCGGATAGGACCGAGGCAGACCAGACTCTGCCAGACCTCCCATCCCGCTGCCTGTCACTTGCGAAATGACCCCAGGGCGACTATCACCGAGCTGATTGCTGATGAGCGTTTGCAGATTCTGGCTCATGATGCCCTTCATCAGGTGTTGCTGCAAGGCCTCCAGAGCACTCACCTGCTGCTGTTGCTGCATTGGATGGTTTGGTGTTGAACCCATTGCGCCGGAACTCACACGGCTCAGTTGCGGTTGCTGCTGATGTTGTTGCTGAGGCTGAGAGACATGGCGCTGGTGCAGACCATTTTGACCGGCAAGAGCCAGATTTGCGGCAGCCATTAGCAGGTTGCTGCTGTTGTTAGTGTTGCTATTCGTGTTGATACTATTGTTGTTGCTACTGTTGTTGCCCGCGTTGGTGTTGTTAATAAAGTTTGGCGATACTGAAGGCGACTGCTGAGGAGAATTGGTGTTGGAGCTAGAGGCCGAAGACGTAGTTGTAGAAGGCACTGCGCCACCTCCGAATAGGCTTTGCAGCAGTTTGGCCGCGCTGTTTGTGCTCTGCGCCGGTGTTTGCCGGGGGTCCTGATGTAACTGCTGGATCTTT
Organism: Parietichytrium sp. I65-24A; assembly: GCA_012862575.1. NCBI lineage: Eukaryota > Bigyra > Thraustochytrida > Thraustochytriidae > Parietichytrium > Parietichytrium sp. I65-24A. The sequence continues at coordinate 30,798 of BLSF01000113.1, read as the reverse complement.
TGATGCTGCTGCTCCAGCTCTTGCTGCCAGATAGCAGCAGCAGCAGCAACCGCAGACGCAGCAGAATTATTTGCATTCGGGCCCTGGCTGAGCTGAGCGCTAATGCGTGCAGTTTCCATGGCTAAAACCTCGCCAAGCCGTTTGTTTTTCTCCAACTGGATCAAAAGCTCACGCTGTTGCTGAAAGTATTGCTGCAATAAGTGCAGTTGTTGTAAGAGCTGTTCTGAAGACACTGGCATCTTTGCTCCACAATCGCTGTTTCCTCTCATGGCAGCCGCCTGTTGCTGCTGTTGCAGAGCTTGCATCAAGGCCGCTTGAACTGCAATCGAAGGGTCCTGGGCAGGCACCTGTTGCTGGGAGCTACCCATATTGGTGTCTGCCGAGGCTGCACCCTGCTGCATGAGCCGCACAAGTTGTTGCTGCAAGGTCGCAAACTGTTGCGACGATTGCTGTTGTTGTTGTTGTTGTTGCTGCTGCTGCTGCTGCTGCTGCTGAAGATGAGGGGGATACATCTGAGACTGGTCCTTGTGAAGATTCACGATGCTCTCAGCCACAGACGCCATCGAATCTGGGCGAGATGGCGGAGCAAGGCGGGAGTCACCGGAGCTGTACGACTTGGTGGAAGCCCGGCGTTCTCCAGAGCCGAGTGGGCTGCTTGGGCGAGAACCGCCAATGACGCTCTGCCTCTTGTTTGGAGCAAAGCTTTGCTGGGGTTCTGGGGTAGCGCGGCGTTTCAGGGAATCGCTCTTCGCATCGCTGTCCGCCACCACTCTCTTGCCAGAGCCAAGGGCGAGGTTGTGCAAAGCAGCAAAGTATCTGTTTTTCACTGCCATCTCGGACCTGCCAGGGAAAAAGGTGCGGGCTATGAGTGCCCACTGCCCGCCGAGCTCCTTGTAGACCTTGAAAAGAAGGGCATCCTCTTCATCGGTCCAGTCCATTCTGCTCGGATCTTTGCCAGTCTCGTCCATTGCGTCTGAGTGATCCTCCTCGTTGTCCGAGCCAGCCTCGTCGGAAATGCTCGCCGCTGCGATCATCTTGTTCTTGTTTTGCATGGTCGACATCTGAACTAACTGCTTAGCGTTTGCCATCGTTGCAGGTGTATTTGGCCTCGCAGGCGAGCTCGCGTTCGAGCTGGGTTGTTTACTATTCACTTCCAATGCAGCAGACCCCGCCTCGCTTTCGTCGCCGCTCGTATACTCCCTATCCAATTCGCGTTGTCGTTTGATACCTATGAAATGCCGTCTGTCTTCCATATCCAATACGCGCGGAACCAACGCACTGTGCAGTATATGTATATATCAAAACTATATATACACGTGCGCCTCTCCGAGAGATATATCAAGATGAATCCCAAACCGAACCGAATCGATATACGGGTCCGTTTCCCTCTGCGAGATACACAAACCTATCTCCACCGAATCAAATCGAATCGAATCGATATATATATATAATGTGCACGACCTCAAACCTGTATGCGCAAAGAGCTCCTCCGCGCCTTTCGCAACCACAACAACACTCAAGCGCCTCTCTCTCTCTCTCTCTAGCGCCAAGCCGCGCGCAGTGAGAGCCCGGCAGGTGTTGCCGCGGTCCACGAACCACGAAATTCAGCCGGCCACGTCTCGCCGCGGGTCGCAGCTGGTGTGGGGGACTCGGTTTCGAGCTCTACTTGGGTTGGCAAGAGTTGGAAAAGTCTTCTGAGGCGTTCCGCTCGACCCTCACAACGCCCGCCCTCACAGCTTGGGTCCAAAACTTTTAACTTTTCACTTTTCACTGTTCTCACAGTCGCTTGCTCACTCACTCACTCACTTTCTTTCTTCTTTCTTTCCTTCTTTCTTCTTTCTCTCTCTCTCTTCTTTTTTTTTCCTCACAACCTTGCGCTGCTGTGAGGGAGACGTCCGACGGGCGTAGAGGCGGATAGGCGTATGGTAGGCCTTACTTCCACCTTCCCTTTCCTGCCCTCACTGTCTCTCACGGCCAGGGCGAGTCTTAGCGGGCTGCGTGGGGAGGGGAGTAGGCCCCTCTGTAACACGTACACGCGCACACGCACTCGCAAAGCGGTGTGAGGAGGATTGGCTGGAAAGAATGTTGAACTTTCGAACTAATATTCGATCGTTCGCGCTCCGTCCTCTCTCTGGCGAGCGAAGAAATGTTCGCGGCAGATGTACAAAATACAAAGCACAAATTAAGAGAGAGAGAAACAGGAGAAATGCCTTTCTCTCTTCTCCACACACACTACCTTCTCCTTGGAGGAAGTCACTGGAGCCGTGCAGTCTTCGACCGGCCAATCGAGCGGCGCCCAATCGAACCTACGAATCACCACTCACTAAGGCGCTCCGGCCAGCCAACCGTCCACGATGACCCTATGAATATGGTATGAGATAGAAGCAAAGTAGGACTCTCAGAGCTCCGATCGAGAGGAAAGTACAAAGACACTAGTGCTCTCCAATCGAGAAAGGACTAGTAGGAGGTGGAAAGAGACACTGATCCGATCGAAGATTGCAGAGCAGTCGAAGCTGGTGAAACGCGATTTCCTGGTCCGTTTTGGGTCAGTTTCTAGTGGCGAGAAATGGGTTCCTCACACGCTCCGTCCGCAAGAAAAGTCAAGTAGCGCTTGACTCTTTCACGAAAAACAATAAGAGTGTCCAATCGGCCAATCGGCACCCCCCCGACCACGGTGACGATCGCCAAGTATGGGAGACGAAACTTGCCTTCTTCCTCACAAACACAGTTACCAAGGATGCGGTTCGCCTTTCCTGGGCTCTACCTGTACTCTCTACTGATTACGCTATTACTGCCGTGACCTCTCAGTGACGCGCCACGCCTTGCGCCTCCCAACGTTCTTCTGACGTCTTAGTAGTTCACTACCGCTCAATAAGCCACCGAGTGATGAGCCAGTGCGTCACTCAAAGGAAACACCTAGCGGCTCGCGAGGAACAATAAACTGTTCGCGAAGCGTCGGGGAGAACCTGGACGCCAAGTTCAAAGGGAGCCCCACAGCCAATTCAAACCAAACGAAAGCAAACCGAATCAAAGCAATTGCAAGCTGGTACAACGGAGAACCGGAAGCCACGAGAGCCGCGAAAACCGTGAGAACCGCGAGAACCCGCACCGCGACAGCTAGAACCGGGACTGGAACCCAAATCGGAACCGGGAAAGAGAGCGAAGGCTGCTGAGGCAACTAAACGCAGGATGTCGCGATGTGAAATGCGCCTCCGATACCACTTGCAAACCGCTTCAAGAAGGCCGTCGTGGTTGTGAAAACTATGGGAGCTAAATCGGTCGCAGCTAAAATGTCTTCGAACGGAGCCCTTTGGTCTCTCACCGTTGGGCCGATGGCGGCTGCGGCTGCGGCTGCTGCGCAAGAGAAGCTGTTGAAAATGGTGCTGCTGCGAAAACTTGCGAGCACTTGAACGCCGATGATGACGAGGATGGTGACGGCGCCAATCCGCGATTGCTGTTGTTGGCCCCTGTGCGCGATGTGTGGCGCCCGCGAACGCGTCGTCGATGTTGGACTGGAAGCGACGCGCTTGTTCCCTTGCTCGAGTGCTTGTGCAGGGGCGTCGACCGTGACTCTCCTTCTCGCTCTCGCTGAGCGCACCGAGTTAGTCTTTGGTTGGTCTTGGACGGATGCCCGTATGTGCTGCCCTGCTGCAGACGATACGCACGCTGGTCGCGAGCGAGCTGTTGACTAACAGTAAACAAGAATTGCGGTGCGCTGAAGAGCTGCCAGATGCTCCGGGAGATAACAGCAGTCGGTGGAGAATGTGAGGTATCAGGGTTGCGGCTGGGTATGGATGTGTCAATGTTTGAATGCGCTTTTAAAAATCCCTGGTCCGATGCGCCAACTCTAACGCGGCCAGTATTTCAAACCCTGAAGACCCTGAAGAGTTGTCCGGATGTGAGCTGACTCGTGTGAACTTGCTAAGGTAGGGAACGTCGGGAACGTCGGGAAAGATGAAACTCTCCTGCGATCCAGAACGCATGCACGCGAGGTTCCCAAGACTCTGCAAGTCAAACGAGACACAAATATTGAACTGTAAACTCCCTGCTATTTGGACCACTTGCGGAAGAGAGTCGGGCGGCTGCAGCAGAAGAAACCATAGGACCAACCTGGCGAAATCCTGTCCTTGCCGTCCTTGCTGCGGTTACACTTTTCATGAATGTGTGTCCACTGACCGTGAGCACTTGGCTATCTTGGCTAGTTAAATTGCGCACCAGGTGCGGACAGTGAGTAGTTCCCGCCACTCTAATGTTACACATACTGATCACGGCTCAGGGTGCATCGATTGGGCTTTCTTGCTCTCTCTTCTTGCGTGAAGAACGAGTCCAGTTTGATTAAGAGCGACTGTACTACAGCCCAGCACGATCTGAGCTGAGCGATGATGAACGAACAGACAAACTTGCAGAACAAAAATCTGAGTTGCAGAATTTGCCGTCAGACAAAGCCAGTGAAATGAATGGCCACTATTGCACTCACAGCATAGATAGACACAAAGAGAGATTAGAGAGATAGAGAAAGTTCTTGCTCCAGCCTACCGTGACTAGCTACGAGATGGACAGCCCCGCTCGTGTACTGGTACTGGTACCAACCATTGTTAGTACTGTACTTTCCGAAACCTTCCAATGGCGCACAGTTAGGACTCAAAACGCCGTCAGTATAGCCAAGATCACGATGCGGGTAAAGGCTTACTGGCTGTGAGCAACGCGTTGCCTCTCACCATCGAAGGAGGCAAGAAGGCTCGCAATCTTGGAGCAAGAAGATCCTCAAAGATCAAACAGAAAGTTTGCAAAAACTAACACAAACACACTACTTTTAAAGTGGCAGTAAGAACAGAACACACAACACTCGACCAACACTCCATTTTTGCTGAATTCTGGCGAATCTGGTCCACAGTCAATTCTCCTCCTTTTTATATTTATTTTTTTTGCCAATACTTTGTTGAGCTAAGCTTACTAAACTGAGAACATCTGAATTCTGAATTCTCTGAGGTTCAGCAATGAATGCCAAGTAGAGAAAGTGTGTCAGTCGAAAGACTCTTGGCACAAAGGTCATTCTGTTTGATTTTGTCAAACCTTTCGGAGCCTATCGATGTCTAGCGAATGTGATCGCCAACACTCGACCGCAGCCTTGAAATCATGCTTGGACGATTGCTCCCACGTGAACTACATCGCGCTATGCGTTCTTCATCGCCAAAGTCTAACGCAGTCTAGCGGCCCTACCGTGAAAGTATCTTCTCGAGCGTTGTTTTCTTCGGATCGTAAGAACTGTAAGAACGTAGGAACACATGACGCGTAGGAACGTAGGCAACGTACTTTCCCTCAATTCGCTCTTCAGTTCTACAATTGTATAAAAGCTACAAACATTGCAAATTCTCGCAATAGACTAAGACTCACTGCCAAGACAGAGAGCTTACTCGCCGCTGTAATCGCCGAGAAAGGAGTCCTTGCGCGGTAACTTTACTGTGAGCATCTGTGAGTGGCTCGCTCTATCCGCGCGGAAGTTGCAGTGGTCTTGGTTGTCTTGGTCACCAGTGCTGTAGTTCCATGAACGCGACGGTTCAAGATTGACTACGGTATACTGCACAGGTACTGGTACTCAGTATTCACTCTGCTGTCAATCAAACCATTGCAGCATATTGCAGCCTTCTTTCCTCTTTCCTCTTTCCGCCACCCGCTTCAGGTGTGAAAACGGCGCTTCACTTCGCCTTGCTCAGCTCAAGCTGATGGAGATTCACAAAGCTTGGCTTCCGCTTCTCCCGCTGCAGCAGAGGGACGGCGCGGGACAGACACCACGCACCATTCGCATTTGCATTTGCATTTGCATTTGCATTGGCATTTGCATAGACTTTGACGTAGAGCTCGTCGAGAGCCTGTAGCGGCCCAGCACCAGCTCCAACAGTGGCTTTCAAACTCTCAAGTCTGGGCAAGCCGTCTTGCAAAGTGTTGTCTTGTTCCAACGATTCCAACGATATCCAAGTTGAACTCATCAGCTCTGAGAAACAGAAAGAGATCAGAAACAGGAAAAGGAACAAAAATTAATTTCACAGTGTTCATTAGAACTTCTCTGTGTATAAATTGGCGCCAAGATACACCGAGATGCGCCCCCCTGCATAGCAAATGCTCATGTCCCTCCATTTCCTCTTCCCAGCATTTCTCCTCTCGCCTTCTGGCCCAAGTGGCACGAGATAGATCACCACCTACCCCATCTACCAACAACACTAGCCAAACGCCATTCCCGGCATATCATATCATGTTGTCGCACACCTTTGCACGAGTGCGCCGCATCTTAGGCCTAGATAGTAGCTAGATATGCATGTGGTAGGTCCTATGCTGGCGCAGTAGCACAAATCAGTCGCTGCACGTGTGGCTTTCTTGTTTCACAGATTTTCACAGTCTTCACAGTCATTGTTTTCCTTTCGCTCTTCACTTTTTTTTGTTTTCTTTGTTAGTTGTTTCTCATTTGTTTGTCTTTCGCACCAGTCTTCATTTTTCTTATAGCACGTTAAAGTTGAACTGCAAACTGTCACTGGAGCTTTGAGCTTACTTTGCATGTGAAATGTTGTGAAATGCCTTTCCTCTTTTTAGTAAGGCCTTCCGAAGCGTCTCAAATAAAACCAACTACAAACTAATTTATACACAAGAGATAGAAGCAAATTTGCGAGATGAAACAATGCAAGCCAGGCTTTTGGTTTCCGCTTTCTGGCTTTCTGCTGTCGTCGTGAAAGTGGTTTTACGAGCCTGCTTCACGGCTCAGCTGTCCGACCGTGCTCCTCGCGAATCCTGGGTGTCGCAGCGCGCCTGTGCGATGTATGAGAGGTTGAGAGAAGAGAGATGAGAGGTGAGAGATGAGCGAAGAGCGAAGAGAGAAGGTACATAGTGCCAGATGAGATTCTCAATAAGGGCCGCGCGACTCTATGACGATGAACCATTCATCGACGATAATTTACAGTTAACTTCATTCAAGACCGCGCAGCCCTCTCATCGCTCCGTTGGATTGCCTGATGGTACAGTGCGGTCATAGTAGTAGTGCACAGACCTGCACAAATTCTGTTGGCTAAAAAAAGATGTATTCGCGGGCTGGCACGAGTTGCAGTGTTCTTCCCCCGTCCCCTTCCCCGGCACACGCGTGGCCGCGACGAAGGGTTGGTCCAGTTGGTCCCGAACTTTTGTCCACACCTCAATGTCCATCAAGAAGGGCGTTTGTTGACGGAAATTTTCAAAAGCATCTTGGATGGACTGACCAGATTGAGCGCGGCTCTCCACTATCCACTACCCGTGTCGGCGCGTCGGCGCTCTTAAGAGCGCTTGTCAGTCACTGGCGATTGGAAGATGGACGTTTGGAAGATTGGAAGGAAGAATGTAAAAAAAAGGCAGGCTCTGGTCCTGTGGAAAGTTTGGACATGTTTGATTCGAGCGTTTGGACGACAAATTCTTTACTACGAAAGTGTGGCTCTGCTCTCTTTGTCTGGTCGAGAGCTGGCCGCACGCGGCGTAGAGTTTCCTCAGGCTGGCACGTTGCTGGCAACTTGCGCAAATTTTGACGCCAATGCCCTTCGGAGTACCGTTGGTTCTGGTACAAAATGTCTGAACCCTCTTGCAGGGAGCTCATGGTCACTTACAAGACGCGGGGGAAATTTAAGTAGCGACAAAAACTCTGCCTGGCTTTTTGCTGCTCGCCATCTATTCGGTTGCGCGGCTGGACTTGGTTGGACTTTTTTGCTGCCATGTCAGCAACAACTGGACCAGTGGATGATAGCTGTACATTCATCTACGCACTTGAAGGAATCTCGGCATCCTTGCCATTGGGCCGCAAGCGCTTAATGCCGGAATTGCTTTAAAAGCTCGGTCTTTTGGCCTTTCTTGGCGTTTGAGGGACACAACAAAGTTCCTGCAAAGGCAAAGAAACAGGCTTCCTCTTCTTTTTTTCGAATCGTAGGTGAGTTCCCCCCCCCTGGAGAGAAGCAAGGTCATTGTCCTGAAAAGTTTTTCCCAGGCAAAAGGCTCTGATTCAGGGTCAATAGCTGGTGAGCGCCAATGGAGTGAGTCGTTGGACACATCGTTGAAATTTACGTTCTTGTCATTGGCCATCATTGGCCAACGACTCTGGAAAAGAGGGGCAATATGTCGCTGCATGTAGGTGAGAAACACACACCTTGCAGTGCATTCCCTATTTTCTTGTTGGTGCAGCGTCTTGCACGACAACTGCTGCGCTGCTTTGACAGGATGCCGCTACTTGTGAATAAACAACCAGCTCGACCGAAGACAGACTCTTCAAGTGGGAACGAAGCGTGCGCTGCCAAACAAGAACGCACCTTATAACTAGCATTACAACATTCTCATTCCAGCTGCAGCTCCTTCCCTCCGTTCAGCCAGCAAATGCCGCAATAATCTGCGATCGTCGCAGCTCATCAGCGATATGACAACGACAGTGGATGGAATTTGCACTTGTAAAGCACCCGCCCTCCTTCAACTTTGGCAGCAATATTGAGTCCGTTGCGACTTGGATTGCCAAAGCGTGAACGTGCATGAGAACGATATTAATTGTAAGTTTGCCACAGCAAAAGTCACTTGCTTTTCTTTCTTCTTGCTATCATTGCCAATCTTCTCTTTCTCTTCCGAAAGTCTTTTGAAACTCAATATGTTAGTAGTAGTAGATAGATGAAAAGCTAGTAGAGAGCGAAACGATCCGGCGAAGCTGAGCGGAACTTGAACACTTTGAGCTACGAGTAAACACACCGCAAAAACGAACCAACGTCATCCAACGTCCTTTCAAGAGAGGCTATATCAATAATAGGCCCGTCACGAGGCAGGTCGCCTGGCGAGCATGAGTACGCTATTTCAGTCAGTAGAGTTTAGGATTTAGAATTTACAGTTCGCGCACATTGTCATCTGAATTCTGAATTCTGATTTGCTTCCTTCATTCTGATCTATTCTACAATCTCTCCACCTACTCACTCTATCTATCTAATCCATCAATCTAATTGCCTATTCAACTACTTTCAGGCTAGGCACACATTAAGACCAGCTAAGAGGGAACGATGATAGACGCTTAATAGGGACATTGCTAACATCCCGGCCGGTCAAGGTCTCAACGGATCTTTCTTTTTTTGGTTCCAATTTCTTGGAAACTTTCACAGTTCAATCATCACTTAATTGAAAATAACCGAATTCAGTAAAGTAAAAGAGCGAGCGAATTGACACGCTACTGTTAAAATCAACAAAGAACAAGACAAAATGTTGAATGTAAAATTCTGTTAGTACATATGCAATTGGGAGGATTGGCGAAGAGCGTTGGGAGATAGATGGCTCATCAAAAAGAGATACAAGCGAAGAGTCTCGCTTTGTTTTGCCTTTTGATTTGATCAAGAGGCCATTCGGTATGGCAGAGTCAATCACCAGGCAAACGTGTGAATTCATTGACTGCTAAAGAAAGAATATTGAGTGATGGCCTGGCCTTGCGCCGCCATGGCTTCATACATTGTCAATTGTTGGAGAGGCAGCAGTTCACTCAAAAGCTTTTTGAGAAGCGGCTCTGTCACATGAACGCGAACAAAGCAAACCCCAACTTGCATTCCAACCTGAAGGTTTTGTCACCGCACCAGCGCACCAGTTATAGGTGGCAAGAAAGTCAGAGACGAGGGCTTGGTTGATGAGAAAGCGACCGCTTTTCTGTTGGGCCGAAACATATATATTTATATATAGTTTCGCAGCAAGCCAGCCCAGGGCCTTGACCCTCGTTAACGGATCTGAAGGGACAATCGCCGAGGCCGCAACCGTGACTTTCCCAATGCTCCCGGCTAGCTACTCGCTGGAAAAGAAACATGCAACTCGTTGCTACGATCGGTGGCTCGCAACGAGTCTTTCAAGAGCAGGATTGTAACAACACTCCTCTCTCACAAGCTTTCATTTCATTGACCTCGCTTCACTGGACAAACAATTAAACAAACAAACAAACACCTCGCCAGCCACTCGGAGGGATGCGTGGATAGGTGGATGGTTGGATTCTTCCTGATGAGAAAGAATTTGCGCCCTCGAGGCTTGCATGCATGCGCAATGGACTTGAAAAGTTCCGCGTTTCAAAGGCGCAGTGGCTGGTACGTACGTTGTTTGCGAAATTAGAGCACGCCTGTGAATCTGATATTCAGTACCTGGTCCGTTCCGACATTTGTTCCGTCCGGACTAACAGCGAAGCCACTCTCACTACTAACTGAGAGCATGCACATTCGAGGAATTGGAACGTATAGCTGTTTGCCTCCCTCTCGGTTTCCTTCCTTTCATCCTTTCCCCACCGTGGCACAGCAGTAGTGACACCAGGGACAGAACAAACAAATCAAATGCCTTGCGTCGCCAACGCGGTATCCGACTGACTCGTGCACGCCTTTTGAAAGAGCAGTCAGCAGACGTGCCTCAACAGCGGGGCAAACTTGATTCTGCCCAATCTCTGTGTGGGCCAGAGCGCGGCACGCGCAGCGCTCAGGAAAAAGAATACTTGTCGTGGCTCGCTCGACCCAAGGACCGCTGTCTTGGAGCGACGGAAGATTGAGCGTCCTCATGAGGACCCTGGAAGCATGCGGGCATGTGGCACAACAATTCGTGGAATCCGTGCTCCGCTCCTATCTCCAAGCACAGGCTCCAAAGGATGGGTGCCCTTCACCCTGTGCTCCATTGCCCGTAGTCCCCTTGGTGCTGTTGCCTTTGAGCAAAATGGAGGAGGAAGAGGAGAATGGGAATCCTTCACGGAGTCTTAAAAACCGGGCATCACACGCGAATCGCTACTTTCCTAAACGCAAATTGCCGAGCTTCGAGTCTGTGAGAGCGAATCGATCGTGCTGGCTCGGGCCGACCCGCGAGTCAAACTGGGTCATACCTGGTAAGCTCTTGGTTGGTGCATATCCGCTCACATGGGAGTTTGAGCAAGGCAAGGCCATCATCGACAAAAGGGATCTCTCAAAGATAATCGGCGTAGGAGTAAACACGTTTGTATGCCTTCAGGATGAGTACGAGTGGGAGTCCAATGAGCAGCACGAAGAAGAGTTTCCGACCATTTTTAATTCAAAGTCAAAGAAAATCGTTCAAATAGACGATGCAATGTGGACGGCTGGGGCAAGAAATCCTCTCCGAAATGGGAAAAAATTGACATTTCCGTACATCTATGAGGCAGCAATGTTGGTGGAGAACCTCCTGGGAGGGTGGGAGAATAACATTGGCTTCATGCACCTGCCGATAGTTGATTTGAATTGTACACACGACGGGCCAGTCTTCGACCTCGCTTACACACTCGCAAAGAGGATAGCTTGTCAAGACGGAGAGTACAAACACGATGTTATTTATTTGCACTGCTGGGGCGGCCACGGAAGAACAGGCACAATTGTGGCAATCATATTGGGGGTGTTGTTCGACATTAGTGCAGACGAAGCTTTGCTTCGGACACAGCTCTATCACGATATGAGAGGTTGCAAGTTGCAAGTTCGCTCACCACAGACTCAGCAGCAGTGCGAACAGGTCCGTCGTATTCTCGCAAGCGATGAGGCCACACTGGCCCGCGAAGAATTTAGGAAGGAGTTTTTCGAGCCGCCCGTGGTGTCCGAATTTGACAAAGCAATACATTTTCACTGTGCTCCAACTCCAGCTACACCAGCAGCCGAAACGGAAATAGAAACCCAAACAGTTCTTCAGGTTGAAAGTGCAGCTGCTGAAGAGAACAGGCGAGAGTCAGAGGAATTCATGGAGCCAGAGCCAGAGATCGACGAGGAAACCGACTTTTCCCGGATCAACGCCATGCATTCGGAGGACACCGACTTGTCGATTGTGAGAGAAAAAACCAACGGCATCGAGTCAGACATGGAGGCTGACATCGACACAGAGCCTGAGTATGACTGTGAAGCATGTAGTGAGATTGAGTCATCTGCAAGTTTCATGGCCTATACCGAGTTTGAACGACTCCTTCAAACCCACGTCTCCCCAAACCAAATGCACGAACTCGACTCACTGATGTATAACCATGAGTGCGAGAGCAAGCAGAATGAGGGCGAGGAAAAGAATTGTTTCGATTGCGATGAATCAAAGTGGGAAACCAGGAATGAGCTGGAGACCAAAGACGAGCCGGTTACATGGCGCAATGAAGACGAGCTTGAGAGTACGACAAGCTCAAAAACTGAGAGCTCATCGTGCTGCGAGTATTTCTCTTGTGGAAACGACGCGAGGGAGTGCCAGTCACCATCGGAAGACAACCTGGAATGCAAGGTGTCAGCTACATGGGATGCCAAGTGTCCACGCAGCTTACGGTTGGGCGACCATGAGCAGAAGCTCAGCATATCTCCAACAACTTCCTTATCAAAGCCGACCCTTGCCTTGTCGCCATTGGGTCGCAAGAAGGGCCGCCTGTTAGTCAAAACTGGGCAGAGACGAAGAGGCGCGCATAAATCGTCCTTTCCTGAGCGTCCATCGCCAAGTCGGAAACGTCTGTTTGCCGGTCGGTCGCCACGAGAACGAATCATTGGTTTCAAGGTATGGATCTAGCCTAGTCGGTGAAGCGACAAGACCCTCTGCAATTCAATTTATTATTTCATGAGCATTAAAAATACTTCATTCAATTTTAAAATTAGCAAATCTCTCAGTATCTTAAATACTCTATTTTTGATCTCGCCAAGCTATGGGGCACCTAGAGAGGATCCAGGGCCAAGCCTTTCTTGTTCCCGTCAACGGCTCGGCAACTGGGGAACGAACGGCTATGGTTGAAAATTTGACAAGTGTCTGACAAAACAATAGAGAGCGGGGCAAGACAAAATGCTTATAGAACACCATTACTTCAAATCGGAGCAGGGGGAAGAGGTCTTCCGCGGTTTAAAACTTGCGCTTGCTCATAATAAAAGTCCTCGTCGTGGTACCGGGCGGTTGGAGAATATGGCCGAGACTTTTCGAAATTGCTCTGGCGATGAGTTCCGCCTCGAAGTCGCCCCTGAGACGAAGAGGGCCGCATCTTGTGCCCTCCAGGCTGCTGGTAAGGGGAGTGCCTACTCTCCGCCTTTGGCGTCCTTCGGGTAGGCGTCGTGGAGGCAAATCCACCAGGAATCTTGCGAGGTAGATCGTCTGGTTCCACTTCGAGATTATTGCTCTCTTGACGGTGCAAAAATGATTGTCTCTCGCCCACCTTTTGTCCTGGCAACCCTCTTTTGCTGCCATTGACCTCGTGCTGGGTACCAAAAATTTTAACGTTGCTTCGCAGATGAGAGAGCTCGAGGTCCTTCTCCTTTAGTTTGGAACGGGCACTCTTCAATGCCCTTTTGAGATCCGACAGGTCCTTCTGTTGCCGAGCAATTGTCTCAAGATCATCCTGCCGCGACTCACGGGCATTGAAGCGGGCTTCCAGCTGGCTGTATTCCACACGGGACGCCTCCAGCTCTTCTTCTTTAGCGACCCGGAGAGCAACCTCCGCCGCACGAGCTTGGATGACCTTCTCTTCACCTTGTATTTCGAGTTGTTTTTCTCGCTCGCTAAATGAACGCTCAGCTTCAGAGAGCCGCCGAGCTTCCTCCTTAACCCTGGCTCGCAGAGAATCAACCTCGCGCTTGTGATGTGCTTTTTCCTCTTTCAGCCGGGCCTGAAACTCTGCTTGCTGTTCCTCTTTAAGAGTTGCAATTTGTTGCTCGTATTGTTTCTGCTGCTCTTCGACACGGTCATCTGCTTGACGCAGCCTCTCCACCAACTTTTCTTGCTCCTTTTTCGCACGGATTTCCAAGGCTTCGATTGCTTCAGCGTGATGCTTTGAGCGCCTTTCAACCTCCTCTCGCGCCCTCTGTTCACTTTTGGATAGAGTCGCGTCATATTCGCTTCGCAGCGCCTCGATTTGGGCGCTGTGTTTGACGTCTTTTTCGCGCATCATTTCTAGCTTGGCATCAATTGTCTCCTCCTTCTCCTTCAGATTGCCCATCAACTTGGCAACGTCGCTTTCTAGTGTCTGCCGAAGGTTTGCCTCTCGGCTGAAATTGGACTTGATCATGCTCAGCGAATTTTCAAGTGAAGAGACATGGTGGTTCAGGGTGGACTTTTCCTCGTTGATCGCCTCGAGCTTAGTCTGCAGTGCGTCTTCGGCAACCTTGAATTTCTCCAGCTTGACGCGCATCTCGTTGGCTTCTTCCTGGATCTTGCTCAGCTGGGCAACCTTTTCCTGCTCTTGGATTAACAGCTCCGAAAGCGAACTTGCTTCTCCTTTCTTGTTCACAAGGTCGTTCATCGCGTCAAGCCTCTCATTTTCAAGTCTGGCAATGTTTTGCTGGAGCTTTGTTGAGTGCTCTTTCTCTGCATCAATGAGTTTTTGAAGCGTCGCAGATTCTTGGCGACGGAGCCTGGCTTCGTTCTCCAGCTCGGACTTGAGCTCCTTTGCGGCGTGCTGGTAGGCTTGCTCGCTCTTTTTCGCCAAATCTTGCTGAAGGTCCATCTCCTTTTGGAGCTCCTGTACCCGTGTCTCAGCCTCTTGTCGAGCTCGCTGCTCCATTACGTGCTTCTCATTGATTGCCTGCAGATGCGATTTGACCTCCTTCACCTCGGTTTCGGCTTTCTGCATCCGGCTTTGAAGCTCATCTGCTGACTTTCGGGCAGCCTCGATCTCGCGAGCGTGGGATTCTTCAGCTTGAGCCAGATTTTGCTTGAGCAAGTCGATTTGAGAGACTTGTCGTTTGTTCTCCGTCAACAAGTTGTTCAGATTCTGGTCTTTAGTTTCGAGTGTAGACTGGAGGTCATGCACCCGCATCTTCAAGTCTGCAGCTTGTTGCTCCTGTTCTTTGGCGCGAGCTTCAGCAGCAGCCAACGCTTGCTCGCTTTCCTTGAAAGTCTTCAACATGTCGTCGTCGACGTAGTTGCCCCCGCCTTCAAGATCGTCCATATCTGCCGCAAGCTTGGAGGCATCAATTTCTACAGTTGTCTCGTTGACCCGCGCATCCACTTCGACTCGCATTGCTCTGGACGCGAATTCGAGCGTCGACAAAGTCTCACTCGTGCTGGTCTCTGCCGGAGACACGCAAACGAGCAGCGAAGTTTTACAATTGCCTCCCACGGAGCCTTCTAAGATTTTGGTCAACTTTGAGTCCCGAAACGGAACGTGCTTTCTTTTATCTGCAAGAGCCTGGATGACGTTTCCAAGAGCTAAAAGACTTCCATTAATATTCGTAGCTTCCTTAAAATTAGCCCCGGTCACGCCACTTCTCTTCACACGCTCGCTGCCTGCCAAGTCAACCACACTCAGCTGTCCACACGTGGCCTGCATTTTGCGTGTGCCTCCTTCTGTGCCCGCATCGCCCTGCATGGAGCGCTGCCGCCGCGTGATGCGGATCTGAAATACTGCATGGGACCTACTAGAGGATTTGTTCATGCTTGTCTCTGCGTAGAACAGGCCAGACCTGGCTTTCTTGAAAGCTTCCAAAAGCGATGCCGGGGTACTGCAATCCGTCCATGTAAGCTCGGGGATCCCACCGCCTTTGCTCACATTCAGATTGTGACCCTTCCCTTTCTTGTATTCCGGGTGAAGAAGGTCGTCCACTTGCTCGTTGTAAACCTGGAACCCACCAGCGCTAACGCTGTAGACGTTCTTCTTATCCATCGCGGCTCGCGCGTACAGTGTTGCGACCAGGCGTGGGAGAATGCCGACCTGCTCAAGATCTGTCACCTCGCTGTTCAGCAGGGAGTGAGTCTTTCCGGAGCCGGTTTGCCCATATGCAAAGATGCATCCATTAAAGCCCTTCATGACCTCTACCAGCACGGGGAGACCAACCCGCTGGAAAACGTCCTTCTGAGTTGCATCTTCTGGGAAAACGCCGTCCATTTTATACGCCTTCTCCTTGCGCTCCATCTGCACTTCCTTTGTGTCGTTCAGACAAGACATTGCGTCTGGGGCGACGAGCACTTTGATCTGGTCGTTTTCTGTGTCCATTTCCACCGCCGGGAGGTCCCCATTCTCGCGCTGCAAGAACGGTCGGGTTCGCGCGAAGACCAAAACTCTTCCCGGACCGGAGGGCGCTTCCGCCGACTTGCGCTGCGAGCCTTGCCTCGTGAGGTTGGCCATCTTCTGGCAGACGACTTGGGGTTTCCAGCGCCGATCGCCTTCTTCTCCTTGCTCGCAGTCGCGTGTTCCAGCTACCCCGGAAGGAGTCTTCGAGTTGTATGCCTTTCTTTGGTCTGATACACTATTTTTCCCTTTTCACCAAAGCGCTTTCGCCCTTCGCAGGTGCTGGCTGGCTGGCTGGCTGGCTGAGACGCACAATCTCCCTCGATGCTGCTGTTGATTGGGTCCGTTGGAGTGAACGCAAGAACGATCGCCAGGCCTTCTTTTACGTGGCTGTAAGAAAGTGTAGTCTTGTACAACACGAAAACAGCCAGACTCTCCTGTTATGACTTATGGTTAGGTCCCTCGAGCAGGCCGCTATTTCTTTTCTCCGAAGACTGCTTCAAGTCTCACTTCGTCCCAGCGCTTTGTTCGCGTTCGTCCACTTGCTCTGGTGGTATATCGGGGACCGGAATGCTGCTGACTGTATTGCGCGCTTCACAGTCGATCGAAGATCCCCACTCGCAGTCTGCCGTGAGCGTGAACGTTTCTTTGGAGACAGCGCGCCACGAAGAAGCGAC
Organism: Parietichytrium sp. I65-24A; assembly: GCA_012862575.1. Taxonomy (NCBI): domain Eukaryota; class Bigyra; order Thraustochytrida; family Thraustochytriidae; genus Parietichytrium; species Parietichytrium sp. I65-24A. The sequence continues at coordinate 14,181 of BLSF01000113.1, read as the reverse complement.
ACACGTGGCGAAATGATAAGAGTTTATCGCCGATGAAACTGTGCTCAGCTGCTCCGCAATTCCTTCCGACAACTTGTCGAGCGTTGTAGCATGGAGTCGATGCAACTCGAAAACTTTACATTGACTCTGTAAACTAAAGCTGAAATGAAATTGAAAATCGACAGTATGGCATTTGACATGTGACAATAAAGTCAGCAGAAGATCAACAAAGACCTCGAAATCCTCGAAAATGATGGAACAAGCTCTGGTGAAAATGGGTTCCTCAAAGCAACGGACAGGGACGTATTCCTTGTTCGATGAATTTTTTTCCGTGCGAAGAAGGCGACGATCTTCTCATTCGCGAGAATGTGAATGCTAGTGCTCATTTTCTTCTTCCTTCGTCTGCGCTGATGCCAGGCGGGGAGCACTTGAATGTTGCGACGGAAGCGCACATGTTGAAGAAACTTCACTAACTGCGATGTGAACTTCGCCTCAGCTGGAGTCCTTCACCATAACGGTTTCCATGCCACTCGTGTAGCCGCCTGTTCACTATCCCAGCACTACGCACATCTACGCAGTGGTGCACAGCCAAGTCAATTTAACCGTTCATGGCCCGGATGCGGCCTCGGAGACTGTAAAAGTTGAACGAGTTGAATGCTTTTTTTTCTGAACTGCGAACTGCGGATGTGAAGTCCTCATTTCCACTGCCAAAAAGAAACTTGTGCGCGGCAAAAGACGTGGCGAACTAACCCCTTGTCATACTCTTTCACACTTTTCGCATTTCTCCTAGGCTCTTCGACTCGGCTCAGCTCAAGATTATTGCCAAGGTTGGAGGGGAGTCTCTTGCGATCAAGTCTAGAAGGCCAACGAATACGCGGCGACCACCAAGGCACGGTCTGCGTAACATCGAGCGGCGGTTGTGCGTTGCGGAGGCGCTGGACCTTAGCCTCGTTGATCCTGAGCTCCGCGCGGGCGAGGTGCTTCACAGCACAGAGCGAGGTTTGCGCCGTTGGGTGGAAGATGGAGTCTAAACATGAGAGTGGCGAAGAGCAAGACTTGATGTCGGTGCCGAGCACTACAGGAGCCAAAAGCAGGGGCAGATTCAACAACTCGGAGAGCAAATTGATTGACGAGAGCGACGAAGAGGATGAGCCAACGCAGGTGCAGTACAAGGTGATTTTGTGCGGAGACGGAGCTGTTGGGAAGACCTCAATTGCGACGCGCTTTGCACAAGATCACTTCAAGAAGTCGTACAAGCAGACGATTGGGCTCGACTTTTTTATCAAGCGACTCATTCTGCCCGGTGAAGTGCACATTGCCCTGCAAATTTGGGATATTGGAGGTCAGTCCATTGGGTCCAAGATGCTCCAAAATTGTAAGTGTTTATCAACTTTGGCTGTCTTCAATCTGTAGCCTTCCCGGACAGCATGGGAATCAAAGCAAATGGACTCAACTCGTATTAACTTTCCAAATTATTTTGTAGATATTTTCGGCGCAGACGCGGTGCTCCTGTGCTACGACATCACCAACTACCAGAGCTTCCAGAATTTGGAAGATTGGTACAGACTCGTGAAGCGCACCTTCACCAATCGAAGGATGCCATACGTCGCACTGGTGGCGAACAAAACTGATTTGGAACATATCCGCGCAGTAACGGTCGACAAGCACAATGACTTCGCCGATGAGAATGAATTTTATACCTACAACATGTCAGCCAAATCGGGAGATAATGTAAAAGCTGCGTTTCATCGTGTCGCCGCGGACTTGGCAGGAGTGGTTCTTACCAGGCCCGAGTTCCAAGTTGCGCATCAAGTCGTAAAGGCAGAGATCATTGAGCACGAGAAGGACGATCCCAACGTGGTCGCACCAAGTATCACACAGCAACAGAGCAAGTGCATCATCTCGTAATTTGTGGGCCATGTTTTTTTCTGTTTTTTTTTTTTGTTGCGCGCATGAAAATGACAGGGCAGAGAAGTTTATTTAAAACCAAACAGAACAAAAAAGGAAGTAGGCTCACGGATTTGGACACTGAAGCGGAGCGTGCAATAGATTCTAAACATAAAATGATCTGCAGTCCCTTTTAGTACGACAGCTTCGCAATAGCATCTTTGATGTAGGCGGAAAACTTCTGGTGCCCAGCTGGGGTGAAGTGTTGCCCATCGTACAAAAAGTTCTCCATGTCAAGTACAAAGGCCTGGGTGGCAACGTCTACAAAAAATGCGGTCCCTTTCTTTCTGGAGCAAAATTCCGCAACGATTGAGTTTGTCTTCTCGATAATCTCCAGTCGATTGGGCCCGAACGACCGGTGCAAAGGAGTCTGGAGCACAGAAACGTAGATAAATTTTGTGTCTGGAAGAGCATCGTGTACAAGGTTGAAGAAGTCGATAAAGCCATTTGCAACTACTTGTGGGTTCGTTTGGCCGTCCGCAATGTCATTTGTTCCACAGTAATAGACGCAAACGGCAGGCTTTCTCTTGATGACAAGCTCGTAGGCGTGCTCCAGCACGTGGTAGGTGCACGACCCACCGAAGCCAGCATTGTATGTTTCGTGTGGCTGCATGTCGATGTCCAAGTTGATCCAGTAGGTGAAGGTGGAGGAGCCCACAAATGCCATCAACCCTACCTTGCTCGAGCCCACACCGCGGTCATTCAACCTCTTTGCGATCTCCTTGACCTCACTCTTCAACATTGCCTCGTATGACGCCCTTGCCTTTGCCGAGTTTCTTCGCAGCCACTGAAGAATGGCTAAGCAAGACATGGACAGCTGTCTGCCAAGCACTCTCATCGCCAGCGAGTTCCTCCCTTTCAGCAGCGCATTCTTGTACGTCACTAGAAACCAAGAAACCAGGGCAGCGGCGCCTGCCCCTGCGCCCAATATCGCGGCAGCAAATTGTCCCAGCATTCTCCTCCTGCCCTCCTGCTGCTAGTCGACCGCTTCGCCACAGCAAAGCTCCCAAGCCCACCCCTCCGAAAGCCGCAACGTGAAGCTCCTCTTTCGATCGCACTCGCGATCCCCGGCCTTGGCAACGACGCGTATCCTCGAGCGCGGTGCTCACCCGTGCGGTACGTGCACTACTCTAAAGGATACGCACAGGGACACCTCTCAAAGCGCTCAGTCAGATGAGTCGTCAGATGGAAAGAAAAGATTCTCTGAAGAGAAAACTGCGGTCGGACTGGCCAACTCAACTAACGCACCACGTGCGTATTGATTGACTGTGAATGAAGTTCAGAAAGCTCTTGCAGCTCTCAAACTCGAGCTCCTGCGCTGTAGTCGCAGTGCGGAGAAGAATAAGAAGGACAACTTGAATAGCACTGACAGCTGGCATCTCACATCTGAGCCGAGCAAAGAAATTTCCCTTTCGTGTCAAGGAATGAATTTACAGTTAGTCTATTGGTCTCGTGGCTCTCGTGGCACATCTTTGGAGGTCACAAGTGTAGCGTAAACTGCGTAAACATACATAAACATACCCAATCGGAAGGTGGGGTGTCTTTTGGATCCCTTTAATCCCTTTGCATCTTTTTCTTTTGCCTGTTCTGCTGTTCTGTTTCACAAGTCAATTGATTAATTGATTGATTGGAAGATTCGTTGTTCAATCGGATGGTCTCTCTCGTTGACCAAGGCCACACCCCAACGACTGTCCGTCACACATTGACATTGACATTGACATTGACATTGACATTGACATTGACATTGACACATTCACACTTTTAGACAAAGGACTCTCATCGACGAATAAAGATTCTGTTGTGCGATCACTCTCTCTCTTTTTTCTTAACACTATAAAAGGCTTCCGCAGCCTTTTCTTTCTTTTCTTCGATCGATGGACTGCGACGCCGTGGGTGACTTTTCCAGGCGCGCTTGCGCTGACAGAGCGTGTCTTGGCTCTCTCGGAACTCGCGGCGAGTGGCAGGTCTACCCGCTCTGTTTGTGCGTTCCTTTCGATCTGGAGTAGATCTCGCGAGCTATTAGGTGGAGACGAGCCCGGACACGCCGTAGCAGAAGGTGCGCGCACACGTGCGCTCGAGACTCGCCTCTTGGTGGCTCTGACTGCCGGGGATTGATTGCGAGTGCTGGTACTTGGCGGCAGGTGGGAGCAGGGCGGAGCGCGACTTTGTGGGGGAAGTACGGCCTTTGAGTTTGCTCGGGGCCGCTCGTTTGACCGTCACATGTGAGGTGGGCAGGAGTTACAGCGGGGATGCACCGCCTCTTGGCAAAAGAGGCGACAGAGAGAGATATATTCCGAGTCCTTTTGGTACACGACGGAAGCCCAAAGCCTCGTGAAGATGGCGCGCCGGCTGATCGTAAAGCTGGATGTTGCCGGCCCCAGTGGCTTGGATAAAAGATACATTGTCGTAGAGCTCGGGGCATCTCTATTGGCTCGTGACAAATTGGACCTCACTTGCGCGAGCAGAAAACAATGTGGTGAGGTCTCGAACAAGGCGCGGAAGGTCGTGCACGATCTATGGAAGACTTGGGAGCTAGTGCGTGAATTCGTCCATGTGCGCGATTGGGTCGCTCTGCAGATGAGTTGCAAGGACGGCTATCTTTCTCTCGCAGAGCCAAAAGCAGGGTTTAACCCTTGGCAGGTAGCCTTTGAAAGTGCAGGCTGGATTCTGCGAGGAGTATCCTGCAAGACGTTTCAAGAGGATGCTTGGCGACGACAGCGTTCCAAAGGCGTCGTGGAAACTGCTTGGGCGGAATTTCTAGCATTTGTCGATAAGGCCCTCATTTCACTGGGGGATGGTGCTGAAGAGCCTGCATTGCACCATTTTGAGGACGTTTCAGGGATGCCTCTCCCTGACGAGCTTTATGTTTCATACACGTTGCACAACGGATTTAGCCTTCGGTCGCACATGGTCCCTGTCCCTCGAATACGGCGTCTGGGAGAGATTTTAGACATTCTTGCCGACCCTCTGCAAAGCATAGGACTACGAAAGCCTATGGGACCCCGGGATCTCATCCCGTTCTCCGAGGACAACATTTGCGCAGATGCTAATACCGGGGAGATCATTCAGCTCGCGGGGTCTCTCAGTTCAGTAGCCGTGGTGATAGCCAAGTCATTCACAGCATATTTGCGGATCAATTGATCAATTTTGTGGTTGCAAACATCATCTTTTCCATCTCAGTTTTACCTGCAGTATATCTATTTTTCATCTCGAAAGATTGTCCCTAAACAGGTTGCCAATTCTGTTCAGATTTTTAAGAGCTTTGAGCACTGAGAGAAGCGTTTCGTTCACTGTTCAAGTAAAGTTAAAAATGAACCGATAAAATCAAAACTTGCAAAAGGGCTCGTAAAGTATGCCTTGGCCAGCGCTGGCAATACTGAGTATTTCTTGAGCAACTCCGAGACCATCAAAACTGCTCTCGTCTGCTTTGTAATGAAACCACTGCCTACCAAATATCTTCAGGCTGTCATACTCACTTGTAGTATTAGCTAGGTCCTGACCGTTCGGTATTTTACCGTTGACAAAAATTGCGTCACGGTAATTCGTGTCATTGGTGATGTGGAGATTCTTGACTTGCTGTTGTTGATCAGGGGCACTCTTGAGTCTCCCCTTAATCACGGTGACTGAAAAAAGGGAGCGCGAGCATGGTACGAAGGGTACTTTCTTCTCACAAAGCCCTTCTGGCTCTTCGATTGCAGTTGACACACCCTGCATGTCAGTCAAATATAAGGTGTCGAAAAGAATCGGCGGTAAATGCGAAAGCGGACCGGCCAACTGCAAGCGTCAATGACTTTTAAGCACCTGTGCCATAGCCCCGCCCCCTCCAAATTTTTCTTACTACACGAGTCAGCAGGAAATCGTCGATCGTTGAAAAAGGAGAGAAGAGAAGGCCAGCGAAAGAGAGGGAAAATGGAAGAGTGGGGCAACCGTCGTACGGTGTGGCTCTGGTGGGCTGCCTTGCTACCCGCCATCAAACGGTCCGCCAATTTCAATCTCTTCAGTGTTGGTAAGAGATAAGGCTGCCCGATCGTAATCTTGAGGTTTAACCCGCTTCCATCGCGAAATTATCCAGCAAGTAAAAAACTATAATGTCAAGAGTCAGGTCAAATCCTATGAAGAAGAGTTCTGACGGGGATGTACACGTACCAGTAAACATAAAATCAATCAATTTTCGTACCTTAAGTATCTTACTTACTGATCAAGTCCTTCTGTAAAAAAAAAATGGAAATAGTATTGAGCGAAAGAGCGAACAATCTCGAGCCTCAATGCCGCCAGACTAAACTTTCAACAGCCCATCTTTCTTCGGCGAGATACATTCACGAATCTGCTTGGTAGGTTCTGAAGATCTCTCTCATTTCTCATTTACATTCGCGCGCTCCCTAGGCAAGCAATGCTTGTTTTCGCACGGACCAAGCTGCATTCTCTGCAACCTTACACAGCTCAATACAATGAAAGTGTCACGGCATTCACAAAGGGAATGCTTTGGCACTGGTACTACACTGGCATGCACTGGCACTGCAGCCTGGCATAAATTGCACATAACGGATGTATTGGATTCGAGGTAAGGAAAGGGGTGGTTGATTTTCTAACTGAAAAATGACTGCTAATCATAGTTAGAGGGTTGTCAGGTGTACTTGTATTCGTCTTCGAAGGTCTGAAGAAAGGAAGAAAAAAAGGCTGAGAGAAGCAGCCCGCCTCTATGGCCTTTACATGACAGAGATTCTGGAGACCCACACGTTGCGAACGAGAAACTACCTCAAAAGCCAAAAAAGTCAACAAATGTGCAAGCTTGACCTCGGGAAAGCTGATTGGGGGGGGAGACGTCTTCGCTTGAATGAAGCAAATGTCCTCGCAATTGGGCCCTGTCTTGCCTACCCCAGCATCGACACCCTGTGATGAGGCAATCAAGTAATTGACGCTTTCGGTTGTTTCTTAGCTTCTTTCAGATTCTCTCTGCTTCTCCTGGAGCACCAAACACGTTCGTCATATACCTGGAGACCCTAACGGCGATACGTTGTCGGAGCTAAGGCCGCCCAGAGAAGCTCGCGGTCAAGAGAGGGTTTGAAGAATTCGTGATCGGTCAGGAGTTTACACAGAGCGTTTGCACATCGAGCTCCCCAAAACCCCGATATCAGCTGAATCGGTAACAGCATGATAGTGTTGGCGACGCAGGCCTACCGCAAGTCAAGGCCTTGATGTTTGAAACTGGGAAGATTGCCAACAGGAGGGAAAGAAGAGGCACATTCTTATAAATCACGCTCTCCATGCTCTTGCGATGAAGACTAAAGCTGCGAGTCTTAAAGCCGATTGATATTGCTGTCCAAACAAAAAAGAAAATTACATCGCCATCCGGCCAGCCTTGAGTAGCACTCGGCTTCTGGGTAGGGTAATTTTCCAAAGTGTAAAACGCTTGGATTTTGACCCGCTCAAGTGGAGTGTCCCAGTAAGGTTAGAGGAAAACTTTACAATTCATCTCAAGAAGTGCGAGAAGAATCCGGATCCGGAGAGGTTGTCATCACTTTTCCGTTCCTCGAGCTGCTGTGCCTCGACCTTGGACGCGCCATCTGCTCGTTGGGTTGGACAGTTGCTTAATGTGTAAACAGGAATTTCCAAAATAACTCTCTGCAAGGGAAAACGCTCCAGTCCGAGTAGGGCCCTCGATTCGTCTATGCATGAATGTGAGAGGCGACGAGAGAGCTTGTCGAGTAAACTCAGGCGACGACCACATTCGTCCAGAACCCAAACTCGAGGCACGAATCGAAGGGAAGCAAGAAGAGAGAGGCCAACCAACGCAAAGGCCAACGAAAGCAAAGCCGGCAGACGACTAGATTAGACAGTGGCAACCATGCTCCAAAGTGCCGGCCATGCAGCAAAGGTCAGCGACGACGTAAAATCCACCTCCATGGTCCGCAAGGAAGAAGGTTCAGGCGGGCACCTGACCTGCAAACCAGTTACAGTGACATGGGAGAACTTGAGCTACACCGTTCAGGTCAAGGAAAAGAAAGATGGTAAGACGCGAAAAGCAGCGAAAACCATTGTCCAGCCGACCAGCGGAATTTTGCCGTCAGGAGAGTTGATGGCTTTGATGGGACCCAGTGGCAGTGGTAAGACCTCTTTGTGCGATGTAGTCGCCGGACGTGTCAGCAAGGACAAGATTAGCGGAACCCTCTCGTACAATGGAATGCCGGTCACCAATTCGATGCGCAAGAAGTATGTGTCTTACGTTGCCCAAGAGGATACATTGATGGGCCAGTTTACGGTCCGCGAGACTGTTTCGTACGCAGCGCGATTCTACTACGGCTTCAGTTTGTCAAAGGAGGCTTTCAACTCCATTGTTGTTGACGTCATCGAAGAGATGGGTCTCGGCTCTTGCATTGATACTTTGGTCGGAGATATCTTCCGCAAAGGTCTTTCCGGCGGCCAGAAGCGCCGTTTGAGTATCGCTGTTGAGCTCGTCTCAAAGCCATCGGTTATCATTCTAGATGAGCCGACTTCTGGCCTTGACAGTGCCTCCGCATACGGGGTGGTGAGCCATCTCAGAAAGTTGGCACAGGAGGGTCACAGCGTCATGACCACGATCCATCAGCCATCGAGCGAGGTCTGGGAGCTTTTTGACCGCTTCATGTTGCTTTCGCGCGGGCACACCATTTACGGAGGCCCAATCGCAGAGGTGCTGCCGTACTTCTCGAGTCATGGTTACGAGTGCCCGCAATTTTCGAACCCTGCGGATTTCTTGATCTCGATCGTCAATACGGACTTCTCTGAGTTCAACGTGCACGGAGACCCAGCTCAGCTTGGAAGACTTTACACCGACAGCCAGCAGCGCAAGCAGATCGACAACGACATTGCTCAGCTCAAGAGCACAAGCGGTAAAGACCGATCCGACTCGGACGCTCCTAGCCCAAAGAGATTCCCAATGTGGGTGGATTTTGTAACCTTGAGCAAGAGGAACTTGACAAACAATGCTCGTAACCCAGGTATCTACTGGGTACGCTTTGTCATGTATCTGATGCTTTCCCTTATGATTGGCTTGATGTACCTCGGTCTCGGCGACGACCTTGAAGCCGAAGACATCAACTCCCGCGTGTGTATCATCTTTTATGTCGGAGCATTTCTGGTCTTTATGAGTGTCGCGGTGCTACCATTCTACATTATGGAACGCGCTACCTTCTTGCGTGAGTACCACAATGGAACCTACACCATTATTCCTTATGTGGTGAGCAACTTTTTGTGCGCACTTCCAGGTATTTTCATCATCTCTCTTGGCTCGACCGCCTTCATCGTCCCACTTTCGGGAATGAATGGCTTCGGAAATTACCTGGCCTGCTTGTTTCTGTCCCTGGTAGCAGCAGAGTCCATCATGAACCTCATTGCTAGTTTGGTTCCACACTACATTATCGGAATCGCCCTTGGCGCAGGTCTATTTGGGTTCTTCATGCTTTGCGAAGGGTTCTTCCTTGTCAAAGACAAGATTCCGGACTACTTCATCTGGGGCTACTACTGGGCAATCCACTCATACTCCTTCCGCATCTTTATGTGGATCGAGTTTGAGCCGATTGAACACTTCAACCACCCTTCCCTTGACACAGGTATGAAGGTCCTTGAGTTCTACAACTGTGATGACGTTGTTGTGTGGCAGGAGATGCTCATCCTAGTTGGCTGGGCTCTGTTCTACCAGCTGTGCTTCGCACTCGTCCTTAAATTCGTTTGGGGCGGTTCGCAGCGCTAAGTGTTTGTAACTTTTGGCAAAATTAGTCCAAGCATCGCAAATGACAGAATCGAATCTTTAGTCGTCCTTTTCCAATTAAATTAGTTTGCGTTCATTTGTACTCGTACCCGTCTCTGGAGCTTCGGCTCGAGAACCAATGCCAAGCCCCCTCGCCCAGGTACATCCAGGTACAGTAGGCGTTCGCGCTTCAGCTCGCTCTGATTGGCCAAGTCACATGTGACACAATTGCTACATGTGTACCAGTACTAGTACTGGGTCCTAATCAGCACTGTACTATGACCAGCCAGCACTAAAGGGAATGTTAGTGAGAACTACCTGCTTGGTCGACCATTTTCGGCTGTCATGCGAGAAGGAGAGCAGTTGCCCACCGCGTTGCTTGTACGCTTGTATGGATCAAGCTTCCGCCCTCTTCCGTACTCGGTTGTCCGCCCGTTGTGAGCAGCGGCAGCTGACAGTGGGTGGCGATTGTTTCAAGGTCCAGTCGGATCTCGGAGTTGGGGCTCTCAAGTGCTCGCAAACGAGTTTGACTTCGATCCTGACAATGGCGCGATGAGGGTTTCAAGCAATAAGTGCAGCCATGTACACGTGGGATTCTCTTGTCGAAACTGTACCGATATATCTTCTTATCATCCTCAACGCCGAGCTGTCGACACGCTTGAGGCACAGTGGGTCGGCGGACAATTAAAGTCTTGAGACGATGAGAATTTGCGTTACAAGTTTCAAGATCTCTGTTGCAACGACTTGCCTTAGAGTGGCCATGGGATCCCTCACTTGCGGCTGAAGTGGCCGTGCAAAAAATGATCCGAATTAACCTATGCACGTGACCACCGACCAACAAGAAGCCCGCACTGACCTGCAATCCACGACGGCTTGCTCGAGCCTCTCAATCTATCAATGGTCCGCTCATGCTTTCGCGGTGGATGTACCGGTACCTGTACCTGTATCGGCACAATTGCACTTGCGAAATTGGCGAAGCGTGTGACTACCTTGACACTGTTGATGTTCGGAAGGAGCCGTGTGAACCTTCCACTAGAATCGCGTTTGCGAAAATCGTATCTGGATGTTTTTCCACAGGTTCCATCAGGTATCTGTCATTAGTTGTATTGATAATATTGGAATACAAGAGTAGAGACTATTTCGGTGGAATAGAGGGACCAGCCGCGAGCTAAATAAATGCTTCAAAGGCAATTTACTATTGCATTTTGCGAGTGCAGTTTGGTGGAAAAACCTGTTTCAAATGCTGTGCGTGGTGGGCCACTGAGTAGACCTGCGACGGCTCGGAGCCAAGATGCAATTTGCCGATATAGTCGACTCGTAAGAGACCTCGCAGTTTTCGATTTAATCATCAAGGCAATGAAAAAATCTGCTCATCCCATAAAAGCTCTCGTACGGTAAGAACTTTAGACTTACTGAAGGATTTAGCTGCCCTAGAAGGGGAGACCAGTATTTTTTCTAGTTGCTTGAGTACGAAGAGTCAGGAGTATGGATTTATGCGGTCAACACATGGGGAGGCACATCAAAATGCAGAATTCAGAACTCAGAATTCAGCAATCAGCAATCCTCAAACTCCGAATCGTCAGGTCAAAGAAAAAAGGAAAGCTCACAGCAAAGCAATTGCAAGCACCAATTCGGCCGGCAGAAATGAAGCTTCAAGCATGGATGTTAGCAGCCTTTGCTGCTTTGGCAACCGTTCGCAGCCAGAAAGGCATGAACCCGGAGTGCCCAGACGGGTATGAGCTCGCCGATTCTTTCACGTCTTGCCACGAGTGCGACTCAGACCTCTACGCTTACACTGGAGGCTTTTGCGACAATCGATATACCGCAGCAGAATGCAATTCTACTTGTCACACATGTTGGAACTGCAAGGAGGTTGTTACAAGCCACGTCTTCACAGACGGCTCTAGCCCACAGTGTCCGAAGGGCTATGCAGTCTCAAAGTGGACCTCCACCTGCACAGAATGCAACGAGTCCCTCTTCCAGTACACCGCGGATGTCTGCGAGAACGAGAGCGTGTACGGTGAGTGTGCAGGTGCTTGCCACACTTGCTGGAATTGTGAGGAAGGTAGCTCTTCCGATGGAACATTCACAGACAATTCAAACCCGCATTGCCCGCAGGGTTTCGCAGTGTCCGAGTGGACATCATCCTGCGACGAATGTAACGAAGCAGTGTACGGGTTTACTGCGGATCTGTGCGAGAGCCGAACCGTCTTCGAGGAGTGCGGAGGTGCTTGCCATACCTGCTGGAATTGTGTTGAAGATTCTGCACATACGACCCCCAGCTCCAAGAAGTTGGGACTAGGTATTGGCATCTCCGTTGCGGCGCTGGTTTTACTTGGCCTTCTTTTCGTTGCATTTCGCATCAGAAAGCGAAAGCAGTTTCAGGATCCAACGTTGGCATCAGTGTATCAAAGCGACGGGCGGGTGCACCAAGAAGATCATGGAAGGCAACAGTCCTCGGACGGCGTCAAGACTCACCAGGTTCAGCTTGTCTGAGGCCAACTCGGCCAGCTCTTGCCAGTTCCCGTTGTGAAGGCCACAAGTAGACTTACACACGTATATTATAACATAAATTTACACTTCACGCACTGCAGCTCCCAGAAACGTCCTCATTTGTGTTTGCAAAGTTTACTTTTCATAGCGTTCCCTTGGTTTGCAGTCACGGCTCGCAAGCATATGTTTTGAAGTTTAGATTAGATGGAACAAGCTTGCAAAACTTTGATGATTTTGCCCGCGTCATGTGACATCGTCTGGGGAGGCCAAAATATCGAGGCAGGTGGGGACCTGTTGCAGTTGGTGATTAGAGATGCACTTTATACTGGAGCATCCACAGAGCCAGCATACGTTGCCGGTTCCAACAGCTCTGGTACTAAGCGCGTCTTTCAATAGCAAAAAGAGTCTGGGCAGAACAGTCTCCGAGGTCGCATGATTTGGAAAAGGTTTTAGAATGCCCACCTTCTCGAAGGTAAATACCGCTATCTTACCGATCTAGGTGGCGAAGCTCTTGCCAAAATAATTGATGTTGAGAGGCAGGATCTCCGAGAAGTCGGTGGATTTGCTTCAATCCCGAACACTTGCGCGAGTGTGCCGGGAAAAAACAGCCAGAGCCCGACTCGGACTTCAGGACGGCTTTATCACACAGCAACATGGGCTTTCACAGTCGCTGCTCCTATAAATTTCACACCAACTTCACTCGAACATCAGGCTGATACAATCATCAAGTCAATAAGTTATCACGACAATTTTGGATTTCTTATTTCTTTAAAAACTCATTTTCTTTCTCTAGAGCTGGAGTATCTTACCCACGCGAATGTGTCGCGACAGGATGCGAACGCAGCTCCTCTACTCCTGCAACAAATTTTCTCCTTTCCAGCAGTTTCATACCAAGTTTATTGGCCTCATTTTCCAGTTCGTCAGACTTCATGTAAACAAAATCGTTTGCGAGCTTGGCGCCAAGTTCGACAAACCCTGGAACATATTCGGAGAGTTGGATTCGATCCGCCCATTCCTGAATACTTTCGTTGGATGATGCGGGCACAGGGGTCGGCATTTCCAGAACAAGTGCCGTTTTGGCCCAAGTTTCAATGAATTCGTCAGGGTCCAACTTTTGTTCCACTAACGCTTCAATTGCTGAAGGCACCAGGGATTCGTTGTTTATAATAAGTTCAGAAAGTTCGCCGAGGTCAGCGAGGTCCAAAATACCTGAGGTAATCTCCACAACACCGGACGCAACGAACCCTAGACCAAAAGATAATAAACCGAGGACCATTCGGCGCTGAATGCTTTTTTTGTGTACAACCTTAAGATCTGTCACACTCCTATGCAGGCCATGAATGTTGTTTTCCATAGTTCTCATCTTTTTTTCGTGCTCCAACAGACAGTCTCTGAGCTTCACGACATTCTCTTCCAAGGAACCAATGCGCGCTGCGTGTTCTCTGACGGAAGCTCGCAGGGATGTTGCCCAGTCTGAATGTTTTGTATTTATCTTTTCCACTTGGCGGTCGAACACCATCTGCTCCTCCTTTGATAGAATCCCCTTTTTGTAGAGCTTCTCAAGAAAGATTTTGAGCACAGCAACTTCCTGGTCTGACTTGGCCAACTCTTGCTCGATGAATCGGGTTAGTGTATCTTTCACAGAGTCTTGGAGCCAGATGAAAGTATAAACGCCATATACAAAAACACCGAGATTAGCGACTGTGAATGCAATACGGAACTCGTGCACATCTTGAGCAGTTTCGAACAAATCAAAACGACGTGGATTTGGGCGCTCACCCTGTAATACACCTTCCAGAGCATCTGCGAAATTGCGCCTTAATTCCTGGCGGATCGGATTAGGGTTGATCTTGTTTTGTTCTAGTTTGTTGGTGATGCCCTTCAACGAGGATGCTCCAACGCTGTTTGAGCCAAGACTGTGAAAGAAAAGGAAAAAGCGAGCGTGTCAGTCAAAATCAAGAAAGTTCCAAGTTTAGAGTGGTACGAGACGTTTCACCAATCCGCTGTCAAAATCACACGTACTGCATCGAGGTCAG
>BLSF01000112.1:0-59500 GCA_012862575.1 Parietichytrium sp. I65-24A | reverse complement strand
TTGTGAGCGGCAGTAATGACAAGACGGTGCGCGTGTGGAGTGCCAAGGACGGCGCACTGCTTCACACTGTGGAGGGACACACTAGGTTTTTGTATTAAGCGTGGCCATCGACGGGGACAGGATTGTGAGCGTTGATTGGAGCGGATCCACGCTTGTGTGGAGCGCAAGCACCGGCAAGCGGCTTGTCGCTGGCACCACCAGCGCGCAGACCTCGTTGCCTGGTTCTAGCGCTGTATATACCATCAGTGGCAATCAGCTTTCGGCAGATGGCGTGGTGGGTATATCAGTGGAAGGTCCGATTGAAGAGGAATGCCATGGCTCTGATACAGTGGTAGCTCGGAGTGGAAATTCAGTGCACATTTGCTGTGTTTGCGAAGGCAGAGCCACTTAATCGAACCTCTTGGAATTGGGAGAATTGGGAGTGGCGAAGTCTTCGAACGTAGCAATAAATGTCCCGGGTCCATCCTTGGAGCGAAGAACTCAAACAAACAAGGTTTCCTGAGAAGAACCGGATTCGGGAGTCGCAGGAATGTGAGTGCATCAGGCCGAACCCCGCCGCTTCCTCACAAGCGTCGTGACTCGCATGACCCGCTTGACTTGCTTCAACTTTGAGAAAAATAAAGGTCGTGATGATTGTGTGACTTCTAATGATTGTTATCAGTTCTCCCCTAAGTGACTTTTCTTATGGTTTCCTTTTAGGTAGTCGTACTTGTCCTACCTACTCTTATGCATTTAGCTTTTACTCTTGCATTATCGTTTCCCCTGGATAGAATGTACTATAATTCGTAAGACTTAGAGATTTAGCATGCCACGGATGCACTACTAGAGTTAATTTAACAGTAAATGCAATGTTTACATTTAGTGGCACTAACTTATCACCAGAGGCGAAACCTATCTCAAGCTAGTAGTGGACAAAGGAGGTTCACTGCGAATCTTGCACTTACACTTTCATTCTATCTGTTTGCTACCACCTTAAGCGGTCTCTGTTCTACTACATAGATAGCCATGGAAGTAAGAGTAGACAAGTTCCAGGAATTTGGAGCAAGATCAGAACAGAATGAACAGAATGCACAACTAAGCAGCAAGTTCAGTATCCGCTAAGAGTGTGCGCGTACAGGTACACGTACACGTAAGGTGTACACGTACTTGCTACACGCGAGTGCCAAGAGAGCACGTATTTGATGCGTACAGTGAAGGTTCCGGGTACTGCTCGAACGAACGGACTGTCTGTGTACTCAGAGTGAGTGCTCCAGCGCTTGATCCATCGTTGATCGTTCACAAGTGCCTCGTTGGCAGAACGCTCCCTGCGGCTCATCCTCTGCTGGTACTGCTGGCACTACTGGCAAGATCTCTCCTGACGAGTCTGCACACCGTTCTGCCTGGAGACCCGGAGGGTAAATATATTATATTCCCCGCGTTCAACCGGTGGGTGGAGGTGAGTGACGTAAAACTGTGCAAAAAGGCAGAGGGACGATGAAGCGCGAGAGGCATGAGTTGCTGTTTATGGGATTCAACCAGGATGCAAGCTGTGTTTCCGTGGGTTCGAGGGACGGGTACAGGATCTTCAACTGCCAGCCGTTCGGGCGGAACATCTTCTCGGCAGAAGGCGGGATCGGAATCGTCGAAATGCTCTTTTCAACGAGCCTCGTAGCGATTGTCGGCGCAGGGGGCGACAAGTCGGCATTCTCGCCGTGCCACTTGAAGTTGTGGAACACGAAGACCGCGAGCTCCATTTGCGAGCTGGACTTTGATTCAGAGATCCAGGCCGTGCGCATGAACCGTAAGAGGCTGGTGGTGTTGCTGGAAACCTCCTTGCATATCTATGACTTGGACTCGATGGTCAACTTGCAGACATTGGAAGTTGCTAGGCCGGCAGCCAGCTGGCAAAACCAGAACCACGTCTCCGGGGCCGCCTCGCCGCATCAAAAGCTCAAGTATTCTTCGCTCTGCGAGCTGTCGGCCGATGAGAACAACTCCTTCCTGGCCCTTCCTGCACACAGTGTGGCAGGCGACGTCTTTCTGTACGATGCGCTCAACCTGGTTGAGTTCCGATGGATTCACGCGCACAAGGCGCCGCTCACTGCCCTCAAGTTCAGCCTTGACGGAACCATGCTTGCCACGGCCTCGGAGACTGGCACAGTGATACGGGTGTTTCGGGTACCCTCTGGGGAGAAACTCTACTCGTTTCGCCGGGGGACATACTCTGCCACCGTGTACTCGCTGGCATTCGATGAGTGCAATTCCAAGCTCGCAGTGACCAGCAGCAACGGCACCGTCCACGTCTTTGAGCTGAGCAACGGCTCAGGCGCCAGCACAAGCGATGGATTGATCTCTTCGAGCGGTAGTGGGGGTCACGAGCACGGCAGAGACGCCAGCGCGAAAGCCGGTGCCGTCTCAGAGGCAGATAATCAGCGTCAAGAAGGCGCTGCGAGCGGTGGAGGGAGTTCGACTTCCGCGTCGCGAATCGGTTCAAATACGATTGGAAACCTAAACAGCAGCGGCACAGAGGATACTCACGCAGGCAGCTTTTTCGGGAGTGTTGCCTCGAACGCCTTATCTTTTCTTGACCGGCGAAAGCAACTCGTGGGGCTGCTGCCCGAGACTCTCAGCGACCTTGTAGAACCGTTTCGGAGCTTTGCGACCGCTCGTCTCAGGGACAGCAAGGTCGTTTCACAATGTGCTCTCGCCAAAGGCTTTTTATTCGTGGTCACTTCGGACGGCCACTTTTACCAATTCAGCATTCGGCGGGGAGAGTGTCAGCTGGAGTTTGAGATTTCTCTCAACGTCCAGGAGAATGAAGACGAAAGCTTCACGAGGTTTTACAAGTACAGCGACTGACTAAATTGCGTTTCCTTCCTTTCTGTCCCTGTCGTGATGTAATGCGAAGATGGCGGGCGGGAGAGGCGTCATGCCGTCAAACAACAACCCTATACTCTCTATGACACTTGCGGTGGAATTGATTGAGTCTGTGAATATGTTATTTTGCACCTTCTTTAAATATGTTTATTACGTGCAGTGCGGTTTTGGCCGGTCTGTGTACTGACTGTGAGTACCTTCTTCTATCGTGAGCCCGGAGCCTAAGACCCATAAAGCAATCGCCGAGACGCATGACGATTTCAGAACTGACAGCACAACGGTCCTGTATAGGCACAAGACTGTTCCACGTCCACGACTGGAATAGCAATTTCTTTTCATCATGATTATTCCGGAGGCAACGTCGCGAAGTGGATGCGAGTTGGGTTTCAGATGTGACAGCAAACATCGTGCAACCTTCATCGTTTCACCTAAAATTAAATAAAGCATCAGGAACCAAAAGAAGTTTTGGCAAAAACAACAGATTGAATGTTGATGGTACATACATTTGGCATACAATAAATAAGCCAGAGGGGTCCAGTCGATCTACGAGCGAAAGGCTCCCTCTATCCGTGAATAATGTGCGTGCTTTTTAGAATTGAGCGCTGCCGCGAAATAGAACCGACTTATCGGACAATCGAGTAAGCTTTGAGCGATTCAAACATCTGCAATACTTTTGCTTCTTCTCGTTCTAAGCCAGTGAAGTAGCTGGAGAGCTTGGCGGTGGCATCATCGAGTCTCCAGTACTGGCGATGTTGTTGTTGTTGCTGCTACCAGTGCTGCTGCTACTTGGTCCGCTGCTGCCTCCCGTGGACTCAAGTCTGGTGGACGACAGCTCGTCAAAGGTAGTGAGCAGCCTTGTCCCGTCAAGAGCATACAACGGCTCATTGGGCATAAAATTGCGAATATGAGTCCAGAACGCAGTGTCGGACTCTGGGTGGCGCATGTCTGCGGCGGAAAAGTGACCAAACACTTTGACGTGATTGGATTTGATGGAGATGGTTGGAAAATATTGCTGAGGTGCACCACCATCGTATTGGATGGTGAACGCATTGACCGAGTCCTTAAACTCTTCGTTGTCGTTGTCGCAGAGCTTGACTCCGAGATCGCAAGAATCGCCATATACCGGCTCACCATCTACGAAAAATCCAACGACGAGATGCGACACCCACGAGCGCACGCACACACCTATTACGCTTCCATACGTGAAGCCGGTAGTACGCGTGCGGCGGCCAGAAAAGAGCATCACCCCGGAGGAGTCTAGCCCAATTGTTTTGGCGGAACAGCCAGCCACTGTGTTGCGGAGAGACATGGCCTTGGAGGAAAGACCCACGCAGAGGTGAAGTGGAAAGTTGTGCATCTCCGAAGCGTCAGGCCCGCTCCACACGGGGCAGATCTCAAAATAGGTAGTCTTCCCATACTGGAAGGTAAGCGCAGCGCGCACCGACCGGTAAATTCTTTGTACATGCTGATTTTGATTCCCTTGCTGGGACTGAAGGTTGCTCGTGCTTGGGCGACGCGAACGGTGCTCGAGGGAAGCGCAGTGAGCGCCACAGCCTAAGAGAATCTTTGGATGAGCATCCTCTGGATTGAAGATAGCCATACGGGGTCGGTCGTCTTCCTGCTGCTCGCCACGAAGCTCATCGCGCGCGCGCCAAAGGACATTCTCGGTAAACTCTGAATAGTCGCCCATGAGCTGTGTCCTGGACTCTGGGGTAGGAGGGAAGGACTGCGGAGTACAAGGAATCACACAATCTGTGAAAGCAGGATTACCGCGAGAAGTGGATCTGGAGTGCGCTGTGGCACGTCCCATGTAGTCTTGCTCCTCGTAGTCGAAGTGGACAGACTTGTCCTCCTCTTCCTCATCAAATTCGTCCACTAAACTACCATCTGTGAGTCTGAGCTGCTGCACGTTGATGCCAGCACGGTTCTTTCGGCTCGGAGGGGGGAGGAGCTGAACGGTGGCGTCAAACGGTCTGATTGGGATATGGAAGTGCATCCCTCGCCTGATCTTGTTGAGAGTGTGCGAGGGCAACGTCAGGTCGTCGCGCTCCTGGTAAGAGAGAACGACCCCTGTGACTGCTCTGCAGAGAGGTTGAGGGATCCGCTCCAGCTTGACCCTGCTGCCACGCTGACAGTGGGCCTCCTCCACAAAAGCACCTACCGCGCGCTCCAAATCTCTCTTGCTGGGTTTGTCCAGTGATTCACCTAGGGCGTCGGCAAGGTAGAATAATATCCTGCTGATAACCTGCTGCGGACTGCTGGTGCCGGCCTCAATTACAAATCGAACCGCTCTGTGAAACAGATCATTATTCTTGCGTGACTGGTGGTTAATCTTTCTGCAACTTTCATCCTGTCTGACCACGTGATGGGCATCTCTATTTTTGGCTGACACCAGCGCAGCATTTCTCCTCCTCTTGCGTTTCTTCTTGCTCGCAGCCTGCTTTTGTTGAGAATCCTGCTTCACCTTGGGCCGCAGCGAAAGCAGAGCTGCGGCCACTTGCTCAGCCGGCAATCCTACTGCCCCGAGCGTCTCCAGTATGTACACTCCAATCTCCAAAACCTTCGACTTGCCTTCGGCAGCCTTATCAGCGAACGTCTCCTTCAAATGCATCTCCTTCTCCCCAATCAATTCCTCCTTCTCTGCCAACCTAATTTCGCGCTCCTCGCCCACCCAGGCGGACGGACGCACAATCCACAAGCGATCTCCCCTTCCTCTCGCCTTCAAATGTATATATATATAAATGTATATATATATCCACCACGTGCCGCCGACGAGAATTATATGCCGTCTATATATCTATCTATCTATATATATATATATCCCACGCACGAACAATATATATATATATATATATATATATATATTATACACTCACGCACGCCAATATATGCAATNGAGAGAGAGAGAGAGAGAGAGAGAGAGAGAGAGAGAGAGAGAGAGAGAGAGGGAGAGAGAGAAAAGTTTTGTAAAAGTGATGAAAAGTATGAGAGTGTGGGAGTGGGTCCTACCGCGGGGCGTGGCAGGGCGATAGAGTGGCTTGTGAGGGGCGAGAAGCAGGATGGAGATGGGTCGCCGTGTGAGGGGCGTCAGTGGTGAGGAGGAGGACCGGGTTTTGTGAGAGGGGACACAGAGAGCCCGAGACACAAAGAGAGGAGAGCGAATCATTCGTTCACTTACTTACTATCGAATGATTAGCAGTGCAATAGCGTTTAAACTATCAAAATAAGAATGCTGAATAATAAAGGCTCCCAAGCGCTGCCTGGTGTGAGGAGAGGCTTAGCAAAAAGCCAAAAAATAATGAAAAATAATTGTAGACTTGGACTGTTCGCCTCTGTTGTTGTTGTTGTTGTTTCCACTTCCAGCGCATCCCAAGAAACTACTAATGAAATCCTACCTATACTGCTAATCAGCTTTTGATTCTCTCCCTGTCCTTCTTTTTCCTTCCTCTCCTCCTCAGCTGAGCCGTTAGGTTAGGTTAGGTTGAATGATAGCACTGACGGCGAGGCTTATCCATGTCTATATGATCCCTACACCCTGTCCCACTCTCCGGAATAGGTGAAACGTTAGTACTCGGAATGTTGGGTAGCTAAGTAAGTCCTATTACATCGAGTATGATGCATCTATGGAATGGACTATAGGGTCATCAGAGCCTTGGGATGCACTTGACCATGTATAGTCATAAACAGCGCGAACGTTAGGAGTCTGGCCGGCGAAGCTCTTGCGGAATGACGTATGACGAGTGTAAGATACGGTGGCATGGAATGGTACAGTACATCTAGCACAAACAATGGGATAGCGAAAAGTGAAGGCCGTGAGGGGAGTCTATGTGTTAAAGGCTGGGACTCCTTTTACTATTAATGTTTTTCTTGACTGAGAGTAGAGGAGTCAAACACCTGACCTTTGGAAAGAGGAGGAGGATATATGGTTGTCCATAGCTAAAGGGAATAACAGTTTCACTCACGACTACAACTCATCGTTTGTGTGACCTCTGTAGTATCTTACCGACTCTTAGCACCGCCTGTAAACGATATTAGGTTGATTGAGTTCTTCTGGACACTCACACGTGCTGCTTGAGAGGGGGCTGGTTTGCATAGTGCTCAAGCTACCGTATTATATAATAACAGTTTTGCATCAGCAAGGTTTTAAAATACACTCTGGGCGACCTTGCGCGAGACGTTCTTTGTGAATTGCGTGACATCCAAACTCGCGGAAGAAGTTTCAACACCAACAAATATTCAATACACTTCCGCTTTCGGAATCGAACGTGTTGCCCATGTCCATGCATAGACCTCTTGAAGCTGGTCTCGCAGCGGCGAGGAAAAATCTTTCGGTTCAGTCTTACACTTATAATGAGCGACTAAGCTGAACAAGCCATTCTTACTGTTCTCAAACCCTTCGCTTTGTTTCTTTCTACCTCTCTTATTACCTCTCTTTCATTCCGGGAATTTTTGATCATCGCGTTCCAACGATCCCGTACTGTATGTTCACAGTCACTACTGTAATTATTAGCACTTAGAATTCAATAGTACGGGAGTCACATAGGAAATTACATGGTGGCAGTGGGTGCCAGTGTGGCGCTCTTCATTCGACAGTCTCTGTTGAATTAGTTGAATTGGGAGCTGTTGCAAAGACATCTATCTCTTTGCTCACTTTGCAAGTGGCGCTTCTTTCGTCGCGAATAAATTCACTTTCCAATCGATTGTTTAACGTTACTGACAGTGAGTACCAGTACGCGACCACACCGTGGCTCTAGCTAGCTAGAGCGGACATGAGAGGCATAAGCTTGTCGATCAGAAAAAGGGTTGGTTGTTGCTTGGTCCAAATTCTTCAACACGAATGCTAGGACTGACTGTCTGTGTCCGCTCTGTGTGAGCTGAAGGAAGGTCCAATCCTAATCCCAATCCCAATCCCATTCCCACACCTCCGAGCAGTGGCGTTGTTTGAGCTTTCATGTCCAATCTCTTCTCTCTAACATGTCCAACCTTTGAGGACAGTACAGAACAAGTACGCTACTGGCGAGTTCAAGTGGGCGTGAGTGTGCGTGTTCGCAGTCAAGTGTCGGAGCTCGAGCTGACTGTGTAAAGTCAGATTCATTCATTAACCGAGGTCGTGAATGTTTGTCTCTGCCACGATGGAACGATGAAAACATGAAAACGATGGAACCTTGGAGCGATTGCTTACTGCTGTGATAGTGTGCCCCAAGCCCGGTGACGGAAGGTCAGTCCAGGATGACATGCAAACGAGAAGGATGCACACAGCATAGACCTCCCTGTCAGTAACAAAGTCAAAGTCAGGACTTGTGCAGGTGCCATTTCAACAATTTGTGGCAATAAAAAGAATGGCTTAGCTTTCTGCAGTTAAATAGAATGGAGTGAAGCAAAATCACTTTTGTTCAGACTCGCGTGTGCCAGAATGAAAGGCAGTGAAACTTCCTCTCTGCTTCGCTTCTCTCGGGAAGCGGAACTGGTTTCAGGATGTCAAATTGCTGCAAGTCCTTCTCGCTACCTTCTTTCGCGAAGAGAGCGGAAGAGCAGCTCTGACGATGGCTCTGACCTTCCTCCACCTCGAAATCGCTCTCGACTTTTTGACAGCTTCGCATTCCGCATTCTCATCGCTCACATCAAGCACAGCGTCCAAAAGTACTCTCGTAATGGAGTAGAGTGGAGGCACTCCTTCGGAAAGTGACATCTTTTGAGCGAGGCTACTGGACGGCCGTAGAGGCGTGTCGGAGACGTAATACAGAAAGCGCTTCTTCACACCGGGTTGGAGGATTCCAACTGAGGTATTTTGCGCGCATAATGTTAGTTCTGAGCTTTGCCCACATGCAGCGAATTGGCAACCACGGCCGATCTGAATTTCAGAACAATAAACTTACGCATGATCCCTTCTTCGATCGCCCGAAGATACCAAGAGGCTTCCATTTCCATGCCCGTCGCGTGCCACAGTTTCTCGTAGAAAAGCAACAGCTCCCTGCTTTGCAAGACCGTGCCAAGCACAGTGATAATTGGACCAACGTGAACATCTCGTCCGCTGCAACGCAAAAGCTCGTCGGGGTCCAGGCCGTCATTCTCCACAGCCATCATCTGACCGTGTTGATTCTCATCTAGTACGTGAGTTGGAAAGAGGATGTCCCCTCGCTTTCCAGTCAGCCCCCCGGCCTTGCCGAGGACGTTAATGGAGCGAACCAGACTTCCAAAAGTGAGTATGAGAAGCCGAAGTATTTGCTCGGCTTGACTGCCAAAGCAGTAATCGATATTGATCAAGAGATGCCTCTGGGCCCCCAGCGGCCGTTTGCACGCCGTCTTCAGGAGTGCATCAAACCCACTTCCTTTCTCCTTGAGGCGGTTCAGATCATACATTTGCACACTTACTCCGGTGACTTCGCGCTCCTCAAGGATTTCCACTCCGCATTCTTTTTGCACTTGCCGGGCCTTCTTCTCCTCTTCCGGAAAAGCAATGAAATACTCTCTCACGATTGGGTAGAGGCGATCCATCTCATGAGGGAAGGACTCTTCAAACAAGGAGGTGCCGGTCTTTCCCCACTCTAGGATTCGCTCTTTGTTTGCATGGACATACGGAGACAAACAGTTGAGGACGGAGTGAGTGTTGGAGGAGATGATGTCCACTGCGAGGTCGCAAGTGGAGTTATTCTCGAATGGCCCGACGAGATCTTGAGCCAGTTTGTGCACTCGAGCGCACCAGCGCTCGTCTGAGCTCACCACAAAGTCGGAGCTCTTGGAGTCCAGGAACACGTTATAGTCGCTATGGTGAATCAGCACTTCCAGTAACCTGTGTAGAGTTGTCTCGCCGGGCCACAGCTTTTTCAGGCCAATCATGTCTTCTTCCGAGAGCCCGCAGGAGGTAAGAGTGGCATTCTCAATGTCTCTGAGTTTGCCTTTGTCAGTGGAGTCGCTGTATTCTTCCATCGCCTTGATCCCGCCTTGTATGCGAGGAACAGCCAATGATATGGGTCGCAACCGTCGCCGCATTTTATTAGACTCTATGGTGTGGACGCAAAGATTTGTCAAGAAATCTAGGTAGTCGCTCACGAGTTCTCGCAGCAGCACGAAAAGTTTGCCAGGCATAACTTCCCAGCAGGTTCGCCGGCGCTCAGCTGTGGGAACGGATCTCCCAGGTGAGAGCTTCGACACCACAAACTCGAGCTGGTCCGCAGTCTCCTCGTCGAGAAGCACACTTTCCTCCGTGCTTGACGTGGTCTGAATTGGAACGAGTTTTTTGTCACTGCCATCGTTGCGAAATTTGATTGGGCGGATCTTTAGAACGTTGATAACCCGCGTCGAACAAACCACCGAGTAGGTGGAAGTAATATTCTCGGGAAGTCTCCGGAGAGCGTAACTCCATCCTTCGAAGTCGACCTGGTCGTCTTTGTCTAGCTTGGAGTGTATCGCCGGGTGCAGTTTCCTATATCTTGTCTGTAGCTCTTGAAAGTTCAAACTCGTGTCAAACGGGTCATGTACAGAGGAGAACACGAATGAGCGAAAACCAAAAAAATTGTCAAAGATACCTTGCTTGTACCTCAGATTCGTTGCAATGGCCAGAGCGAATGGAGTGTTGTGCTTGCACAGAAGGTCTAGGAGCACAGCGTGCTTGAGCCTCCACACATAGGAGGCCTCCTTTCCAGCGATCGCCCGAATTGCAAATCTGTGCTTGGCTCCAAACAGAGCCGCCCTCATTCCGAAATACGTCCCAGGCCCGAGAGAAACGTCCAGCTTTGCGACTCCGTCTTGCAGCGCCTCAAACGTGCCCGATACCACGATAAACAAGTCCGTCTCCGTTTCGTCATCTTGCAGCACCACAAAGCTCCCAGGATCCACCTTCTCCAGAACTAGCTGCTGCTCAACGCTCGCTCGCTCCGCACCGCCCAAGTAGCTGAACGGCCGCACTTCTTCCAGAGCTCCGGCGCAGCAGACATTTTCCAGCTGCTCTTCCATCTATCTGCCCAAATCTCAGCGCTACGATTGATTTTGCCGCGTTTCCTCCCAATGTGCAGTGTCCTCGGCGTTTGCTCAGACCTTCTCTCTCACGCATCGTCCCACGCTCTTCGCAGTGACTCTCTCACTCACTGATAAAGGATGTTGAATGAGAACATGTCTATCCATCTTTCCAAATCTTCTGTATTGCTAATTCCAAATACATGCAATCTCCTCAATCGCTACTCCCCAGACTCCCCAGCGTTGTTTTTAGTACCGTGACAACATGTACCAGTGCCATTCCATTACATGCAAAGGACATTAGCCATGGATGTATCACATGCATTTGCGCAACCTCCACTTTTACTACTTTGATTGATTGATTGATTGATTGATTGATCAAAGATTACTTTGCTTTTCTCTACTAGCTAGCTAGAGCTCTGGTAGAGCGAGGACTCCGCGTATGTAGCGAGGACATTAGGTGGGGGACACCATTCATGACACTCTTGCGCTCGCGGAGTTGGCCCGGAGCATGAGATAATGAGCGGGCACGGCAATGGGAAAGGTATTGGGAATGGGAAAGGTATTGGGAAAGGTATTGGGAATGGGAGCGGAGACTGGGCTGAAAGAGGGGGCGGCAGGCGACGCGGTGGGTCGCGAGCAGATGTGAGGAGGCACGGGAATGGGAATTGGAATGGGAATTGGAGAGGAAGTGGCAGGCATGGGAATGGGAATGGGAATGGGAATCGTAGGAGAGATGGTCGGGATGCCGGGAATGGAAAGCGGCAGCAGGTCCCGGAGCCAGCAACGTGCGTGATGGTTAGAAATGTCCCGGCGGACGCGTCTGTAGAGGAGCTTCGAACTCACTTTTCTCGGTGCGGGCAGATTCGAGCGAATCCATTGCGCCCTGACGAGTATTGCATTCAGATGTATCCCGCTGAGCAGGACAAGGGTTCTCTCAAAAGCGCATGCGTGGTGTTCGCGCTGCAACCGTCCGTGCAGTTGGCCGTCACTCTCTACGACGGCGCGCCACTGCGAGGACCGGGAACCGAAATGCTCGTGGAAGCCGGAACTGCCAATCCGCAGTTCGATTTCGACATGGACGACTCGCGAGAGGCCAAAAGAGCCCGAAAGGAGCAGCGCTCGAGAGAGCAGCAAGCGGTTACCTGGCAGGTGGATGAGTCCGAAGATGGGGACAAGCTTGGCGGCCAATCTCAGCAAGTCGACGCACATGGAAATGTCAAGGTGAATGAGAAGCTGCGTACCGTTGTGCTCGAGAACTTGTTCGACCCGGCTACCGAAGAAGACTGTGCCACGCCGGATTTTGTGATGGAGATGGAAGAGGACATGCGAGAGGAATGTGAAAAGATTGGCCCCGTACATCGCGTGGCAGTGTACAACCAGCACCCGGACGGCGTGGTCACCGTGAAATTCGAAAATGCCATCCACGCGCACGAGTGCGTGCGGACCATGGACGGAAGATTCTTCGCAGGGCGCAAAGTCGTGGCCACTTTCTGGGATGGGGTCAAGGATTACTCACCCGCACAGAAACCTGTCGTCTTCGATCAGGACGGCAAGGTGGCCGCGCACGATAGCGACAAGGACGACATCCAGCGCTTAGATGCCTTCGCTGCCGCGCTTGAAGAGGAAACTCCGCCTGCATAACTTTTGCGAGCAACCAAGACGATACCAGCGCGTTTTTTGTCTTGCGGGTACATGAAAACTAACTTGTCTATGTTTTACTTTTTTACATTGACACAAGCAAACAATTACGATCACCACACCGCTGTGATTGTGATTGTCCGGCCCATCCGACAACCACGAGACAGACACGCAGAGAAGAGAAAACACGGAAATATATGAGATGGTACTGTTCCAACGCTAGGAAAAGGAGCTCTGCACGCGGCTTAGCGTCGGCTGCTTCTCAGCTGGAGAAATGGCACCGTCGCTAAATATTTCATCATCCGAGTACACAAATTCTTCATCGCTTGAAACCTCCATGTCACACTCTTCTGCTGCGTCTCCTGCAGCAGGACCTGGAGAAGAGGGCTGTTGCGGCATCATGCTCACCCCAGCGTCCCATCGAAGCAGGGGAATATAAAACCCTTCCTTAAGCAGTCGCTGATTCTCCACGTGCAGTGCACATTGCACCTTCATCTCATCATTCAACACACTCTTCACGGAATCACGGACGTTCACCGGAACAGACTTTCCGTTTTCCGGGACCAGATCTGTCAGAAAGATCAGATCAGTAACGTTGGGCACGAGCTGACAAAACACCCGAGTGTCCACGCGCATCTTTAAGAGGTAATTTACGCCTTGCCACATGAAAGGGTGTGGGCGCCACAAAGACGCGCGCCAATGCCTGATGGCCTCTACTAATTTAACTACAATTTGTCGGAACCGCTTGACTAACCGCACTAATTCATCAGATTTTTTGCTATCTCCGGACTGCTCGCCGTCCCGCACCCCCTTCTCCAATATATCCTGCAAAATTTGGTCACGCGTCTCCTCGCGCCCACTTCTCCCAGAGAGAGGCAGGGCTGGGGCCATACCCACGGACGGGTCTACTTCCCAAGATGAGAAATGCACCGCACTCTTGTCCTTCATTTTCTTTTTCCCATGCATTTGAACGCATATGCTGTTCATGCTGCATAATAATTCCTCGCGCTCCTGAATAAGTTCTAAAACCGACAGCGTCAGTGTCTTGTGCTCCAGCAGAGTTTTTTTGTGCTCCACGACCGTTGTTTTTACCGCCTTGAGACTTTGCGGGTTTTTCCTTGCCTCACTTTTCAAGCGGGCAAAGCTGTCCCAGAAGAAGGTCCTGTCGCGCTGCGGAACATGCACTTCCTCCCACAATGTCTTGACCTGGTTGCAGAGCTTTTCAAAGCTTTCCTCCCAAGGAGCAGGCTTTTGCTTGCGCTGTGGCTTTCGGTGCACTGGTGCGCTCTTCCGTCTGACTGCGTGAAATCCGCTTCCAGATGCGGATTGCTCCACCAGTGGGCAGCATTTGCTTACTGGCTCCTCGCCCAAAGCGTGTGCTTTCACGAACGTCCTGTCCCAGCCGTCCTCTTTTTGCCGCTTTTTTTCTTCTGCCTTTCGAAGCTTCTCCACATGATTCCGCTTGCTGGCATTGTTGCTCAACTTCTTCTTGGCGCGCCGCACAGGCTGCTCCAACGGCCCCCGCTCGCAGTGCTTGATTGCGCGTTTAGTAAATTCCATGACATCAGTCTGAGTGGTTTGACCTGCTGGATACAGCCCATTCCCATCTTGCTCCACAGCTCGGCTCAGCAGCGGCCTCGCTGACCGAGGCCGACACTTGTGAGCTGCAGTACACGACAGCGCAGCATCATTCCTGCTCTTGGCCGAAGATGGCCGCTTCGATAGCATGAGGATTGCCAACCTCGCACCAGTTCAAAGGCCAGACTATTGCCCCCGCCTGTCCTGCCGGTAAGGTTCTTGAACAAAGGCATGCAACGCACGCACTTTCGGTGACAGCGTGCCCGATCCTTTCAATCAGTATGTGCCAGTTCACATCAAACCGCCTTTGCTGCGTGCTCTTCAAGTTTGACTCTTCGCCCACCGGATTCCAATGATAAGGATGACAGCGACGATGGAGAAGGTGAATGCGTCCCGAGATGTGGCTCTTGTTTATCCGCTGTTCAACGCAATACAACTGAGACACAACACAACGCAACGCTCTTCTTCGCCTTCGTTCCTTCCTTTCTTCTTTCGCTTTCGCGAGTAAGGAAAGCGAACGCTTTTGTGTGCTACAAAGACTACAAAGACTACAAAGGGTCATCTTATCACGATTATCACGAGAGTGTCCGTTTGAGCAGCGGCATATACGCGCATACGAGGCGGCCATATCTGGATATCATAGTATTTTCCCATACTCTCCTGACTGAACTGCCAGTGCCAGTGGAAGACTCGGACATACTCTGACTCGAAAAAGCCAATGTCCAAGGTTCATGTTCATTGAAATGAAGAATGAATGAAGGCATGCTATGTTCATTGATGTTCATCGAACTGACTGAGAAATGTGTATTATTTAACTTGAAGTCATCTCTGCAAAAGAGGGATAAATAGAATAATCACGATGGAGACTGACGACAACGTGGCTGTTCATCTAGTACATATTTTCACATAAGCAGCGCATAAGAAACAGTAATGCTGAATCATTGGGAAAGCTGAGGGACGAACGCCAAGCTGTGTGGTGCGACAGCGTAGCGATCCATTAAGCATTTCGCTAAGATCGGGAGTTGAATCCAAGCTTTTTCGTGCAATGGAACGAGCGCTTTCGGCCTTTTTGGCCCTGAAGACTAAGTGGCTGTGAATGAAAGAAAAAAACAGAATCAGATAACTGCGTTCGTGAGATCTAAATTTCTGAAATCCGAAATGCCGAGAGTTTATTGTGCACTGACCAACCCAACACGTGAGCTTCTATCTATATTCTAGTCTTCCTTATAAATCGTTTCGGAACTCGAGTCGGGGCTGTATTCACAACCTCACCGCCACTTCGAGATAGGCTGCGGCCCTTTGCAGTGCAGAAGGTAGTGTCTTGATGAGAGGAATTGGAAAGGTTTCGTGGAGATCTTTCAGGATCTGCAAAAGATTCTCGTTCGAAAACCCGGACTACCCGGACTCGAACGACAACGCCATGCGGAAAGACTTGGGACTGACCCCAGCAAACGTCCAAGACATTTCTTCTCCTGTATTTCCCTTCAAGACACCATAGTTGTTCTCAACAATCCAATCGAAGGCTGTGAAGCGCTGTGAACAGATGATACCGGTGCATCTAGCGGGACACTTGACCGCGTACTCCAACAAAGCTGTTCTTATAATACCTGTGGATGGAACTCGAATCGCCAGGCGCCGCTGATGCCAGTTTGCAGTTGGAATACGCTCTCAAAAAGCAAATCATCATACCCGGAGATCAGCCAAAATCAAACCAAGTACATTATTTCAGCCTCACGCACTCGCGGGTCTGACATGCCCGTGCAGTGGCTGCAGGCAGTTGCCAGCCGCCTACACGCTTCGAATTGATGGGAACGTCAATCAAGAATCGCCTTTCAGAATTCAGAATTGAATTCTGAATTCACAGTCAGTGTATTCGCACGCCGGTTCAACAGCGGGTTCTGAACGCCGTCATTCTTTGCAATCGTTCATGAAACAGCGCAAGGTAGAAGCAGAGTTTTGATGGAGAAGCTCTAAATAGCTAGAGTTTCGTGTGGCGCTCATAACCTTCTGAATTCTTCTGAAATCTGAGTTCTGAAAATCATGCAATCTTTTCCGTGAACATGTTCAATCCAATTCGGTTCCGAGTTTGTTTCGCATTCCCACGAACAAACAAAAAGTTTGAAGCTTTTTTTTCTTGTTCTTGAAGTCAATGTTCTGAATTGAAAGAAATCAGTCAATGTTTTCTCAATCTCAATCACAACAACGAAGAAATGTAATCTTTGCCACATTGGCCAAACGCCTTCTAGTCTTCTGGATAACCGACCTGCTACGATGCAGCCAATCACTCACCTACTGAAAACAGCTACTCATCCCATAGCCGCGTCTTACCGCCATGCTAACGTCTCCGAACTCCCCTGTTAGTGAAACTCTTAACCATTTTCTTTAATGGACTAGCGCCTCACTAGCACTCTACAAGATGTTACTAAGTATATAAGCTTAACAATAGCCTCCCCTTCCTATCCACTGGCCATTTCTTCCTCCTCCCGCTAACCTTCTACTTCCTCCTCCCCACTTCTTTCCATCATCTACAAATGCCTAAGACACGCCTAACCAACAAGCTATCCACTAGTTAACGGAAAGCCTATCCACTCTAGCGTGGCATCCCATGCTACCGCCAAGCGCTGAAAAAACTCCTAGTATAGCGCTAATACTCCGTGAAGGAAGGAGTACCGTGGGAAGGTAGAAAGAGCTAAGCAGAAGGTAAAGTGGCTGCCCGGTAGGACGTTCTATCGCCCGGCTACCGCTTTTATATTCGTTCATTGATTGATTGAGTTTTGATTGATTGACTGTGAATGGAATACCTTGTTCAAATGAATGTGGCACAGTGCATGGCATTGTTATTGAAACTGGTAGCAAGGTGTTAGTCAGAGGAAGAGGAGCAGGGAATGCAAAAGAAATCGTAGAGAGAGTAGTCAATTACTCTTTGTGAAGAGAGAGAGAGAGAGAGAGACCGTCAAAGTGTACGCGCAGGCAGCACGAGTACCGAGCTATCGTTAGAGTTTTCGACTAGCGGGCGTTGAGGTCGCAGCGCGGAGCAGTGTGTGTGTGTGTTTGTGTGTTGTTGTTTTGACGTCGCGGAGAGAGAGATAGAGAGATAGAGAGATAGAGAGATAGAGAGATAGAGAGATAGAGAGAGTGGGAGATCGAGATCGAGATTGAGATTGAGATTGAAGAAGGGATCGATCACTCGTGCTTGGCTTTGTATCTTGGTGGCTCTGCAGAAATCAGTTTAGTTGGATCGATAGTTGGTTGCTTCTACTCGCCTGGCGGTGCACAGGTTGCGGCGGCTGCTGGCTCTGGCGTTGCGAGATTGGTGGATGTTTGTGGAAGAAGGAAGAACTGTGCAGTTTGTGTCCCGGTAATTCTCGCAGGTAGCTTGTCAAAAGTCCCGTGTTGGTTCGTGGTGGCGTGGTGTTTGGCCCGTCGCTAGAGCGAGGCAGCGTCAAGTGCATTTGCGAGGGCCTGGGCGAGTGAATAATTGGGTGTTGAAGGTATTCAGTTGAACTCGGTGACCATTAGTGCCAGCGTTGTATAGCGTCTGTGAGAGGTAGCCAACAAGAGGAATATGATTTTCGCGAATCTTACGATGGAAAAACTCTCGTCGCTGGCTACAAGTGCGTCGAGCTCGTGGAGCCCTGGTGCTACTGTTCACGAAGCCTCTCCGGTGTCAAGGTCTCAGCTGGTGCACGGCACTGCAGGTGTCGACCAAGTGCCGGCAATGCCTCCCATGCCACCTTCGTCAGACTTGAGCGAAAAACAAGGAGACTTGTCCGAACGCGACGAATCTATCGCTCCGCCATCAGCCATGCTGAACGCGCAAGAGGGAAAAAGAGACCCTGTTCTCGAGCAGCTCTCACAAGAGATTCAGAGCGTTGACACCCAAAGCGTGGCGAGCAGCGATTCGAAAAAGTCAGATGCGCGTTACATGGTGCTCGGTCGCGAAGGGTGTCAGCTGTTTTATAACTCGATGGCTCAAGACGATTCGCCTTCTGACGACGATGGCGAACCTTTCCGCCGCAGGTCTGGAGTTGGGCGCGGCGCTCGCCGATTGACCGAAACCCCATCCATGGTGATGCTCTCAGAGGCTGCGCAAGCCCTTTGCGAATCACCAAGCGCTCTGATGCCCATGGAAGCTGAAAGCACTGGTGGTGTATACCAACTGCGAAGGCAGAAATCCTTCTACTCTCACGTGCAGGACGATTCTCTTCACTCATCAAAGGACTCTGGTGATTGTGGCGACACCCCGTCACCAAAGTCCCCAGTGTTCAAAGGCCGCCCAAGGTTCTTTAATAGCAAAAAGCAAAATGACCAGCAAGTACCTGCGTCCGAGACTTTTGCAGGAAATGCACCGCCAGCTCCATCGAAGCGAATCCTTCGGCATCACCGGCCAGGACCTCTGGAGGAGTTTATTGGTAGATCTGGCAGGTCAAAGAGTTTCACACTCAACAACGGTTTGCATGGCGACAAACCGGCTGTTCCCAACCCTCTCTCCAGACCGGGGAATATGCAAAAGAGAACCCTCTCCCGCGCAAGGTCTAACCTGTTGAACGGGGAGTCCACTGCCGGGTTCTTGGACTCTAGAAGTCCTGTTAGTGCGTTCAGCATCGCCGAGGTGGTGGAGGAGCATGAGATCTTTCCCGAGACCGACAAGTTGCCGACTTCCCCTCTTCGTAAGCCTGTGTCCCAGCACAGCACCAGTGATAGCACCCTGCGCCGCTTAGCCTCATCGCCCGTAGATACTCGTCACTTTGAGCCGTTTAGCGACAGATTACAGCACCACATCGAGAAGGAAGATGCTCAGGACGGCTTGAAGTCTCCGGCATCGTCAATGCAGTCAACGGAGTCTGCATTTGTGAGTGACTCTTCCGACTCCCAAACGTCCGGTGTTCCGAGCGAGTCTCAGGAGTCGTTGGCTTCCAAGAGTACGGCTTCCATACTTAAGAGAAAGTATGCCTCGAAACTAGCTGTATTCAAGCCCGAAGACGAGGAGACTGGAGCCACGACCGCCAAGACGGTAGGAATGCGAAATCCTGAGCGCGGAGGTCTCATTGTCGGTGGAGGAGCCAAGCGCGAAAGAGCAGCGTACATCCTCGACAAAAACATTGGCCGTTTTAGCGGCGTCCCCGAAACGGCTTTGGTCATGTCAAAACTTCCTGCACCGAGCACCAGCGCGGAGGCCGCTGCGGCCGCAAATTCTGGGCACCTCGGTCCCGATCGCTTCCAGATGAAGCGCGGCTCTTTGCAAAGATATTGCGAAAGCGATGGTTCTGCGGAGGACCGCCCCGATCTCGTACGTAAAGCTTCGGCTCGTCAGGTGCATGGAATTGGAATTCTAGATCTTAGAATTCTTCAAACTGACCGCCATGGTGGGAATATCCTCTGCAAAGAAGACGACGAGACGGGCCAAGTGAGACTGATCCCGATCGACCACGGTCTTTCGCTGCCTGATTGGCATTTTCTTGCTGAAGCCTACTTTGATTGGCAGTATTGGGCCCAGGCCGACACCAAGTTTGATGAAGAGACCCTGCACGTGATTGAAGCGATTGATGTTGAACAAGATGCCGCGGCGCTCCGAGACCTGGGCTTTCCGGAAGGTTGCGTCGCGACAAACATTCTTGCGTCTTTGGCTCTCAAGGCAGGCGCCCGTCATGGTCTTCATCTTAAGGAGCTG
Organism: Parietichytrium sp. I65-24A; assembly: GCA_012862575.1. Classification (NCBI taxonomy): domain Eukaryota; class Bigyra; order Thraustochytrida; family Thraustochytriidae; genus Parietichytrium; species Parietichytrium sp. I65-24A. The sequence goes on along the minus strand of BLSF01000112.1, from coordinate 39,801 downwards.
GGCACAATGTTTCAGCGACCTTTCTGCGCAGGTCATAATCTTCACAACAAGTACTTTTCACCTCTCGAGCACATGGTCATGGAAGCTTGTCGGAAGTGCTCTAGTGAGTACTTTCCGTCTGGAACAGAGCAATCTCTTGAACTTTTCAACGGCACTGTGGATCCAGCTTACGATGGACTCGTCGAAGCTGCCGAAACTGTAGATATTGATGAAATGGAGCGCCTTGCGTTCGGGGACCTCCCGCCACCCGAAGGCTTTTATGAGGCGTTTGGATCCGTAGTTGAAGAGTGCTGTGCTTCTGGGAAATGGCGCGAGTTTTTGCACATTTAAAAATGATGTAAGCAAGCTCTCAGGTTTCTCTTCGCTCGCTGGAAGCTACTAGAGTGTAGTTGTAGCAACGGTTGTAGGTAATAGGAGAGGATCAGACTCGCTATCATGAACCGCGACTACTTGTGGTTGTTCATGCTCGTGTCCCCGCTTGAAGGCTCCTTTCTTTGTCACAAAGGAGTTCCGAAAACCTCATTTTTTATTTCAAAAAGTAATTAAGTTTGTGTAAATATACCCCCGTAGCCGCACTTCGTGTCCTCCATGCGTAACGAGAAGTGGGTGAACTGCGGCTCGCGATTGTCGCTGCAAAGATTGGGCTTGCATATCTATTCGAAGTTGAGGCAGTTCAAAGAACAGAACAAGAAGGTGGTTAGAAAGTGCGCGTTCTTTTCAATATGCACAAAATAGGTTTTTCATCTTGCAAAGAATTCTCGCTCAAGAAACATGAGAACCTGTGATTCGCGAAGCAAATACTCTCCCCCACAGCGCAGCAGCAGGGACTCATCATCACTTTCCTCCTCTTTGGTCTGATTAGCATTGGCATTCGTCAAAACCCTTGATACATTGCTACTTCTGAACGCGGACTTCTTCGAATCGGCTCTAGCATGCTCCTCGACTCTTTCGTTCCCGCGTCTCATCGAATTTTCGCCAACAGTGTCGCATGAGCTTCGTTTCAGCTCAGCCATGCGATGCAATTGTCTCTTTCTACTTTTCGCAGCAAGTATTGTCGACCTGGCGTTGACCTCTGGCGCAAAGCTGCAACCCTTGATGGCAACCTCTTTGTTGCGCTCCCTCTGCGCCTCCACCTTCGTTCGCCTCTTTTGGTCCCAGCTCATCAAGCTCTGAGCATGTTCGCCGGGCCTCGCAGACTGCGGCGGATTCGCACAAGTCCCAGCGCTCGCATCTCTTCTGGACAACCGAGCTTCCTTTTTGAGCGAGCTGATGAACTCGAACGTGTTCTCGATAGCATCTCGCAGTCCTGCTTCCGGGAGCGCCATGTTGCGCTCAAGAATGGGCTCCTCACCCTTGTCTCACGGCCCATAAACGCCTTCGTGCGCCTACTGTTTTCAACACTCGTGCTCGCAGCAAAGCGGTCGCTCTTTTCGCACCGCCTATCGCAAAAGTTAAGCTCATTTTACAGCAAACCAAGTCGCACGTCACACAAAGAGCCGTTGAGAGGCATATTTACTGGTAGTAGTACCATCATGACACTATTCTAAATTCTAAATTCTAAGTTTGGCGTCGGGGTCGCAGAGAAGAAAGGGATGCTTGAGCGCTTCCAAGTTCCAAAGTGCGAAGCTGGGCCCGAGGCTTTAGATTTATTTTTCCGTTTCGCGGTCGAGAAGACGTGTAAGTGACAAAGCGTGATGCCGATTCTGGAAAGAGAACCGGTTGGCCTCACTTGTTGAGTCTTCGGCCGCTGGACTCTTTTAGTTGGCGAGCAATGCGTACCGGTAACGCGAACTTCAACCTTATTTTTTTTCCTTTGAATTGAATAAAATTGAATTGAATTTTAAATTGGATTGAATTTAAATTGAATTGAATTGAGAATTGGATTGACTGTGAATTGACCGGGAGTTCAACAAGGCGACCTTGTCTTTGAATTATGTAAACCCCACAATTCGAGCCGTTTTTCGATGTTTTTCACTCGTCGAGCGTGAGACTGTCACAGTGACATGTATATTCAGCTCAAAGCTTGAATCGCAAGAATTTGGACTCTCTGAACCCCAACCTCACCTCGATTGTGCGGAAGGGAGCTAACCGGTTCCGATTTCGCAGACATCTTCAAGTCTAAAACCCTCGTCAAATGTTGAGCCTACCTGTAGCTCCTCCTTGATGAAGATGATGTTATTTTGAGGGGCTGGGCCTTTGCTTGGTCCCTGTTTTAATTTTTAGCTGAGAAAGACTTGCTGCTGAAGAGTTGGAGAGCACAAAACATTCCTCTCGATGTTGTAACAGAGTTCATGAAAAGCATTTTTGCAGCGAAAATAATGTGAACGGACATGACGACGTGCCGTTGCACAGTATTCGCATCCTTGGTCGTTTTGTTTGGAAAATCAAAGTATCCACTACAACATTTGCAAATAACCACCAAGCCGGAGGCGGCAGGCACAGCAAAGTGGAAGTAATTGCTCTCTACCATCTGTAGCCCCAGGCTCGCGAGCAAATCACTAGCCAAAATTGTTGCCTATCACGCTCTCCGATTACCATAGCATGTAGCCTGCAGTCTGTGCAAATGTACCCAAATGTTGGAAAAATGTCCCGTCCAATAGCGCTTCCCATAAACCGCTTACAAGTAAAAACAAAACTCGAGATCGCTTCAGACAGCCAACCGATTCCAGCATCTAATGCGTTCATCTATATTCTACATTCTAATTTTTTCTGAACTGAGATAGTGAAAGTAAATGAAAGAGCGACAGACGCCAATGGGTTTGATGCCAGTGGTTTGGAGCAGGGAGTGTTCCAGTACAGCGCTTTCGGGCAACACGATGTCAAGAATTAAGCTCTTATGTATTCCCTCGCAGACCAAGCCACCTTCGCCAAGATTGTACCTTTCCGCTCATCTCAGGCTCGTTTCTCAAGCACTAACAGTAAATTCAGAACGGTTCGCGAGTCAACTGCTCACATTGACAGCGTAATTAACAGTAAGGCCAAACTTCCAAGTCGGAACTCCGTTATCGACACCATTAGTCGAACGCGTAGAGGTGCCCGGGCTGTAAGTTTCCAACGGATTAATGAATCGATAGTGGACAAATTCCGGCAAGGCACTCACAAAATTTTCGAAGTACGAGTTAAAAATCGCGTAGCGAAAAAAAAAGAAAAAAAAAAGATGTGGTACATGGAATCTCCCAATTTCGACTTCGGAAATGAGGTGACTTTTGAACCGTTTACGCACATTTCGAAGATGGCCACTAATGTGCAACTAGCGAGCTAGCTAGGAGTGGAGCGGCTCAAGTGGCATTTGACATTCCAAGGAACAACTTGTTGGACTTGGTTTGCCAGAAGAGAACGAATTGATTCTGAATTTCAATCGAGTGCCCGAAGACGGAGATCAGCTTCGGCTAATGAAAACGGTCCGTTGTTTGAAAATTTGACTGTACACTTGAGCTGTATTTCGTTGTTTACCGCAAAAAATGAATAGTTTAAAACAAAATTGACAAACACTACAATCAAAATCGACAGAGTAAGAAACTTTTAACGCAACTTGGTGTCTCTCAAGCTAGCAGCACTTGGTTTTCCTTCCCAAAAGCGTTGCGTCGTCAAGTATCTTCTATCCGCTTGATCCAACCGGTAGCCTAACTTGCCCAAAAGCAAGATGTGCCATCAACCGATATGAACTGCTCGAGATGGCTGGCCAAAGCGAACGACTAAATTTCAAGCGCATCTCAACGCTATTCGCATCACTCGTCAGCTTTCAAGGGTTCGATAGGTGTGCGTTAGTAATTAGTTGTGCGGCCAAGTGGCCTCCAAGGATGTGAGGATTTGGGTCCGTTGGCGAAGTTAAGTCGGAGATAATGAGTCCTACTACTACGCATTCTGTTCATGGAGAGTGCACAACGGACCACTCAGCCATTCTTCTCCTTTGTCAACAAAGGATCCATTTACTCGGGGACTAGGAAAGTGGAGTAAGACTCAACGTGGGGCTTGCCTGGTCAGAGTTGAGAGACCATTTGCATCGCATCGCATCGACCTCGCACCGGCAAACCCGAAACACTCAGCACAGCAAAGCACAGGTAGCAAAAGCACTCCCGAGTCCAACTACAGACCCAAGTATCTCGTCAATCTGCACTCGACCAGAATAGCGAAGCTTGAGTTGGAGTAAGAAGGGAGGAAAAAACTTGCACAATGAAGATCTCGGCTGCTCTTTTCGCTGCTGTGGTTCTCGCCTCGCGCGAAGAACTTCAGGTGTCAGCAATCTCAGCACAATGCGAACAGATCTGCAGACAAACCCTCGCGCCAACCTTTGCACCGACCTTTGCACCATCAAAGGCTCCAACCAGCGCTCCGACCAGCGCTCCAACCAGCGCTCCAACCAGCGCTCCGACCAGCGCTCCAACCAGCGCTCCAACCAGCGCTCCAACCAGCGCTCCAACCAGCGCTCCAACTAACGCGCCAAGTGCTTCGCCAACCACCAGTGCACCAACCAATGCACCAACCAGTGCACCAACCAATGCGCCAACTGTTGCACCAACCAATGCGCCAACTGATGCACCGACTGCTCAGCCAACCTCAGCACCAACTGATGCACCAACTGCTCAGCCAACCTCAGCACCAACTGATGCACCAACTGCTCAGCCAACCTCAGCACCAACTGATGCACCAACTGCTCAACCAACCGATGCGCCAACTGTTGCACCAACCAATGCGCCAACTGATGCACCAACTGCTCAGCCAACCGCAGCGCCAACTGATGCACCAACTGCTCAGCCAACTGATGCGCCAACTGCTGAACCAACTGCTGCGCCAACCGATGCACCAACCGACGCTCCAACGTCTTGCATTTGCCCAACACCTCTTCCTACTGCATCTCCAACCGATGCCCCAACTTCTGAGCCAACCTTGGCCCCAAGCTCTGCTCCCACCAGTGCTCCTTCAGCAACCCCAACAGCGACCCCAACATTGGCTCCAACTGTCAATGTGACTGATATTTACAACAACGGTACCCTGAGCCCAAGCATTTCCGTGGATCTGAGCGCTGCGCCAAAGACTGGGTTCACTGCCCTGTTGTTCGCACCGCTACTTCTCGTCGCATTTGCTTAAATGATTCGCAAGCCGTAGAGGGCACCCATTTTTCAAATGCCCTCAGGTTTGTGGTCCCTAATTCTCGGCGTTCTATTCACTGCGGGTGTCGCCATTTTTTCTTCTGATCTCTAGTTCTGCTGGCATGCCAGGGTCTGTGTCAATTTTCTTTAGAAGGTTAAGCGCTCCAAGTTTCTTCTCTTTGTGTTTCAATCTCAGTTCCTTCATCCGATTTTTCCCTGGTGGACATGGCTCAGACTAGCTTCATGTTCATCAGACCAAACAGGCTTGCGAACTGCCTGCCCAAGTACTACCCAAGTCCCGAGTGCGTCTCTCGTGCCCAAGCCCAGCACATGTGTCACCGCTTGACCTCTAATGCAGTGACGCTTTGCCGAAGTATGGTCTCATCGCAATACCTTGGCAACATGTGCCCTCAGGCTGCTCCACGAGCATCCTGGGTGCGCGAAGTTATGTGCCGTCAGAGTTTCTCTCTGTGCCATTGTCCGATTTCCCGCGAGACTCTGATTGGCAATCAGGACGCCAAAGATAGCCCAGCGGGATTCTCATTTCAAGCCGCACCAATCACTTGACGTGCTCGCGTGAACGGCGTCGCGACGAGGCATGTTCTGACAGGCGATTCAAAGTAAAGCCCTGCGCAATTTGGAGTCGGATTAGGTTCTGCAAAGTTGTCAGCTATGAATAGTTGGGTACATGGCTGCCCTAGACTATAGAGTCGGCAAAGAGCAAGTTAACAAGGACTGATGAAAAAGGATACACCGCGCATGTCCCAGACTCCAAATTGAGCTCGGTTTATCCGATTTCGGAATTCAGAACGAAAACACCTGCGAGAGCTGCTCACGAGTTAGTCTCTTGTTGGATCAACGAACACATTTGCTCTGGACATTGTCGTCAAGTTTCTACAGGGAGCTCCGTCAGGTCTAGATGGTTTCATCAAATTTAACGAGAAACGGATTGCAAAAGATGTCTGATATGCATGCAACATTTTATCCGGTTGTAATTCGGAGCTCAACATGTCAACGGAAATCAGGCGAGAACGTCGATTGGAATGCGAGAATATCATCCGTTCAGGGGAGGCCTTGTGATTTCCGGGACATCGATCGAGTGCAGTCTCGGAGTGAGCAACGCACTTGCTGTCCTTGTCCAGGTGTTTTGTTGAAGATTCACGCAACTCCAACGACAAGTTCCGTTCTCAGCTTGACGCTTCAAAGCAGCGACAGTATGTTCATCAACGCCTTCTTTCCGTGAACATCCCGCGAAACAATTATTGTTTTTTTTTTAAATCCGGAAATGTGTTGGCAGCAATGCACTGTTGTACCGGCTCTTCTCCTCGGCGCAACCAAATTTAGTTACTCTTCTCCAATCTTGCTGCGCTCCAATCTGTCAAATTCTACAAGACGAGGCATAGAAATGGCCAGGGGCAGCTGGCTCAAGATCAATTATCCCCTCAGAGGACAGTACTCAGTACACGGCGTTCCTCTCCTCTCTTTGTCGAAGACATTTTTTAATTTGCAATTCAGATAATTGACTGCAAAGTCATAATCACAAAGAACAAGAAAAGGTTGAATCGTGAGTGGGAATGATAAAAAGAATTTTGAAGTGGGAATTTGCAGTACTGAGTATACAGAGTACCTGAGAGTACTCAGTACCTTTGGCGGAGGAGTGGCGTAACCATGCGTAACCGCTTCTACTCTGCCGGACAACACTACCTATGCTAGTACGATAGAGAGGCAAAGAGATCGAAAGAGAAGAGAGCACCAATTTTATTCGAGGGTCAAACCAGTTATCGGTAAATATTCATACCCATTCCTTAGGGGGGGGGGGTACGATGCCAGTACTATGACGTTCATTCATGCGCGAGCAACGGTTTCAAGGCTGATAGGTTTACGGTAAACCTCACAGTCGGTTATGAGCAGGCCTTCTTTCCCAATGCTATGTATGAGCGACCCTTGCAAGAGCCACGACATGGCGACATATGCGCCGTACCAGGTTGTATAGTGTCGGCGATAGAAAGATGAATTTGTGTGGAAGGAATTATGTGCTCTCTAACCGAAAGTCCCTTTGACAAAAGTTTTGTCCCCATTTGTTTTGTCTACACGAAACCTACGTTGTTTTACTACCGGATTTTCTGAAGTCTGAGCACTGGATGCAAAATGTATAGGATATGTATGTCGCTTCCTGTCCTGATGAGGCCATGGGCGTGTCAAGAAGAGTGCTAGTTCCAACTGTACCTAATTTTTTTCTTCTCCCAAAAGAAAAAAAAAAAAATCAAGTGTTGTCATTGGATCGCACAGTTTTCTGCAGCCTGAGTGTCCTCATTCCAACGTACTGCTAGAGAATGGATGTGGACTGTTAACTAGCATTTAGAGGTCTCTTCTGATCTCGACTCTTGCTGTCAGTCAGAAATCAGATCCGGCGGAAGAAATCGATAGTGACCAGCGGTAGGTAAAACCCCTGCCAAAGTCAGGTGACATTCGGTTGGTGGTCAGAATGCTTTTACCAGTAGGAGCGTAGATTTATGTGCAAGTCACAGTTGCCGACAGTGGATTGACAGGTAATTAGCGTTTGGGAACATAATATACCTATAGTGAGTATGAGCATAGGTATTCAAATTGCTGGAGGACTGAGTTTTTTGTGTGAGGTGAATTGTCAATCTTTATCGGAAAATGTTCTGGAGTCTATACGCTTGTCTAGCAAGCGATACATGTCCTGTTCAGCGATTGTCTTCGAATGTGCGGTAAACAGCACACTCTCACAGCAAGTCTGACAGCTTCTACTAAACATGCTCTTTGAGGCCAATGTTCACAATCGCGTCAAGGAAGTCGATTAGTTTCTCATGGCGGCACTACTGCTCGAGTCACTTCAGGAGATTAGAAAAATCTGAGCCGGAAGTTATTTCAGCCAACGAGGCGGGAAAGACAGTTTTGTAGAGGATGCTTTCTTATCCGTTTGACTTTTTTCCGTCATGGTGATCAGGTTTCTGCTGATTGGAGACGAAATGGAAAGAACGGACACCAAACCTGCAAAAGAACGGACACCAAGATCTATCAAGACGGTTCAAAAGCCCAAATAAGATTGGAATTGATGAGTACATAGGCAACTCATGCACTTTTGGGACCTTTTTTTAATTTTAATGGGGCCGGAACTTGGGCAGTCAACGGACCAAAGTAGATATGCACATCAACTTTGGCTGGCTGGCAAAGCTCGTCTAGAGAAGGTCTGCTTCGCGACATAATCCACTTCTAGTTTGAGTTAACACGGTTAGTGCATATTGGTGATTGGCAAGATCGGCATCGCCTTTTCAGATCCCAACCGGAAGACAAGCGGCAAACCCAAAACCAATCTGACCAACAAGGAGTTCAATCAGTTGGCAGCCATCATCTGAAATTCTAGCGCAGTCCTGCGATTGTTCGCGAATTCTTGCTCCGTAAGACCTGTCAACTCCGTAAAGTATTCAGGTACTTTAGGATAAAGATGAAGGTTTCGACGGCGTTCACTGCTGTCGTGGTTCTCTTAGCAAGATCTGAGCCTGCGTTTGCGATCTCGGACGAATGCCAAGACTTTTGCCGCCAGACCTTGGCTCCAACCTTCGCGCCGAGCTTTGAACCAACTGCGTCACCAACTGAGTTCCCAACCAAGAACCCAACTCAGTCACCAACAATGAACCCAACCAAGTCGCCAACTACTGCAGCGCCAACAATGGAGCCAACTGCGTACCCTACCTCGAGCCCAACCAAGTCACCAACAATGGAGCCAACCAAGTCACCAACAGAGAGCCCAACAACAGAGAGNAGGCCAATGTTCACAATCGCGTCAAGGAAGTCGATTAGTTTCTCATGGCGGCACTACTGCTCGAGTCACTTCAGGAGATTAGAAAAATCTGAGCCGGAAGTTATTTCAGCCAACGAGGCGGGAAAGACAGTTTTGTAGAGGATGCTTTCTTATCCGTTTGACTTTTTTCCGTCATGGTGATCAGGTTTCTGCTGATTGGAGACGAAGTGGAAAGAACGGACACCAAACCTGCAAAAGAACGGACACCAAGATCTATCAAGACGGTTCAAAAGCCCAAATAAGATTGGAATTGATGAGTACATAGGCAACTCATGCACTTTTGGGACCTTTTTTTATTTTTAATGGGGCCGGAACTTGGGCAGTCAACGGACCAAAGTAGATGTGCATATCAACTTTGTCTGGCTGGCAAAGCTCGTCTAGAGAAGGTCTGCTTCGCGGCATCATCCACTTCTAGTTTGAGTTAACACGGTTAGTGCATATTGGTGATTTGCAAGATCGGCATCGCCTTTTCAGAATTCAACCGGAAGACATGCGGCAAACCCAAAACCAATCTGAGCAACAAGGAGTTCAATCAGTTGGCAGCCATCATCTGAACTTCTAGCGCAGTCCTGCGATTGTTCGCGAATTCTTGCTCCGTAAGACCTGTCAACTCCGTAAAGTATTCAGGTACTTTAGGATAAAGATGAAGGTTTCGACGGCGTTCACTGCTGTCCTGGTTCTCTTAGCAAGATCTGAGCCTGCGTTTGCGATCTCGGACGAATGCCAAGACTTTTGCCGCCAGACCTTGGCTCCAACCTTTGCGCCGAGCTTTGAACCAACTGCGTCACCAACTGAGTTCCCAACCAAGAACCCAACTCAGTCACCAACAATGAACCCAACCAAGTCGCCAACTACTGCGGCGCCAACAATGTCACCAACTGCGTTCCCAACAGTGAGCCCAACCAAGTCACCAACAATGGAGCCAACCAAGTCTCCGACTACTGCAGCGCCAACTGATTCACCAACAGTGAGCCCAACTGATTCACCAACAGTGAGCCCAACTGCCTTTCCAACAGATAGCCCAACTGCCTTTCCAACAGATAGCCCAACTTTGTCACCAACTACTGCAGCGCCAACCAAGTCACCAACAGTGAGCCCAACCAAGTCTCCGACTACTGCAGCGCCAACTGACTCACCAACAGTGAGCCCAACTGACTCACCAACCAAGAGCCCAACCGTGTCACCAACCAACAGCCCAACTGTGTCACCAACTACTGCAGCGCCAACCGTCTCACCGACTGACTCCCCAACCAAGAGCCCAACTGTGTCACCAACAATGAGCCCAACCAAGTCGCCAACTACTGCAGCGCCAACAAAGTCTCCAACGATGAAGCCAACCGCGTCTCCAACACTTTCTCCAACATTCGCGCCAACCACTTGCGTGTGCCCAACGCCGCTTCCGACTGCTTCTCCAACCAGATCCCCAACTGCCGCGCCAACTTCGGCTCCGACAGTATCCCCGACCAAGTCGCCAACCACCTCCCCAACAGTTTCTCCGACCAAGTCGCCAACCACCTCCCCAACTGATGCCCCAACCAAGACTCCAACCACTTCTCCAACTCAAGCGCCAACAAATGCGCCAACAGTGGCACCAACCGATGCTCCAACTGTGTCGCCAACAGTGGCACCAACCGATGCTCCAACTGTGTCGCCAAGTGCTGCACCTTCCGTTGAAGCCACTGCTGCGCCAACTCTGAACACCACCGACTATTACAACAACGGTACCTACAACCCGAGCGTCAGCCCAAGCGTTGTCGTGGATCTCAGCGCCGCGCCCAAGTCCACCGTCGCTGCGTTCCTGATCGCTCCTCTTGTCATGGCAATCATGGTCTAAATTTCCACCGCAGAGGGAAGATCGCAAGATGCATGTGACTAGAGTGCTAGCTACAGCTCAACTTCATTAGTTAGAGTTAGGTTAGAACCACCTAGCTACCTAGTCTCCGGCGTTGCGTGGGCACACACCTTTGCCAAGAGGTGGCCCGCCCTCAGGTTGGAAGAGATCCATCGGCCATGCGCTGTGGGTGCGTGTGGGTGAGTGTGCGTCGCCAGCTTTTCTTTTAGTTCCTGTTAGTCAGAAAGTCTTTGGACGTTCATCTGTGTATCTACCGATCACGCGCTTGCGTGCAGTGCTGCGTGCGGTAACTTTTGTTTAGAATTTCGGAAACAAAATCTACATTTTATCTCTCGTTTCAAACCAGCAAACTTCAAGTCATTCATGTGTTTTGGGCGTTTTTGAGCTTTCACGACGGCGCGTCGTGCGACGACCTCACACAGCGGTTCGTATGGCCCCTCTTAAGTTCACAATAAGTTTAAGTTAACCTTTCAATCAACGGTCAGGGCAATACTGACAGTGAGGACCGTTATTTGTCTTGAAACCTATTTTTTTATTTTTTAAAACAAATTATTATCATTTTGATTATGTGTGGTAGTACTGTAATACCGGTAAATTCTTGTTGCGAAGAGATGGACTGTGAATTTATCACTTACAAATGAGTTGCGAACCTTTTTGATCGTTTGTGGTTATTTCTTCTCGTTTTTTAAGCTTCTTGAATGCACTACGTCCGTTGGAAAATTAGGCGAAACAAATTCACGCTCAAGCCGAGAAACGAGTTGCATCAAATTAAACGAGCATGCAAATGACTCAACCTAAACTTAGCAAACCCATCACCGGATTAAATTTGTTTTCTTTGCCCATAAGATTACTTTGAAGAAATTGTGTAAGGACGTTTTGTCCATCGAACATTTCGTTTTCGCCTTTGCCGCAATTACTGGAGCAAATTTTCATCTCATCAAGACTTGGAATTCCTCGTGACAAGACTTTGCAAATTCGAATGGACAGAAAAATCGACTCGTAATAAAAGAGCAGTTGAAGATGACTTCATCGTGCCGAAACTACCGAAACTACTGAGGACTTGAGCTTCATGAGCAGTGAAGATTTGGTTCCTTAGGCATAAAATGACCATGTCCTGACTCAGCTCGCAGTCATCCCAAATGCAGAGCCGCGAGCGAGTTTTCAAGCCTGAAATGAAGAGGAGAAGAGCCTTTGACTAAAGGTACAGGTTTCCGAAATCGAGAACTTTGATCCAATTTGTCCTCACATTTTTCTCTCTTGCCTGCCAATGGGCCATGCAGCCACTGGCAACGGGTACAAGTACCGGTAACTTGCTGTCTGAATTCTGATACTGATAGCACGGGCATTATCTATACAATACTTTAGCTAGCTAGTAGAGAGCTCTATTGGCTAGCTAGAATACCCGTGCTCATAGCAGGCGTACTACCGACTACTAACATGCGAGGTAAGTACTCACACTAACTGTAAATACATTCTGTTGGCCCTGATAAGGATAGATAGAGCAGGTACTAGTAGGTGGAGTCCAAACGGGTCAATTTGGACTCGGACTCGAAGAGAGGCAACGGAATCATTGGTTCGCAGTCAGTTCCGGTGGCGCTCCCGGCACAAATGCTGTCGGTCATGGCGACCATGGTCAAAGCGAATTTGTCTGTCCTAAAGTTTTTGGAGTCTGGTCCTACTTGCAATGCAACTTGTAGCTGTCTGAAGCGATCCGTTGTTGAAGGACAAGAAGCGATTACCGGTCTGCTTGTGGCCGGTGACCCTGCCCCGCACGCAAAGCGGCATTCAGGTTCAATATGCCGTACGTGATCGGGGCCAAGCTCTCAATCTGTGACTTTTGAATCTAATGGTTTTGGGACTGCTAATGGTTTTGCGTTCTCTCGTACTATGCCAATCTCGCAAGCAACGGATGAAAATCTTGGCCAGCTGTTAAGTCGATGTTCGTAGAATAGAATAGTCGCTAGTGAACACGCCCAGCCAATACTACCTACCATATTCTAGAGCTAGAGCACTGAGATGGTTGAAGAGAGTGATATGTTTGGGCCACAAGCAAGCTCGAAGCTGCAAAACCAAAACCAAAACCAAAACCCGAATCAAGCTGCTCAGCAAAGACTACCGATCAGCAGGTAAGCATACTTTCTGGCAAATCCCAAGTTACTGTTCGATAGCCGAGTTTACTTTGCAGTAAAAATGAAGATCTCGGCCGCACTATTCACTGCCGTGGTTCTCTTAGCGAGATCTGAGCCTGCGCTTGCGATCTCGGACGAATGCCAAAGCTTTTGCCGTCAGACCTTGGCCCCAACCTTCGCGCCGACCTTTGAACCAACCAATGCGCCGACTTCTGCTCCGACAAAGGCGCCAACCACATTGGCGCCCACATCTGCTCCAACTACTGCAGCCCCAACTGTCTCACCGACTGACTCACCAACAAAGAGCCCAACTGTCTCACCAACAAAGAGCCCAACTGTCTCACCGACTACTGCAACACCAACTCACTCACCAACTCAGCTTCCAACCAAGGCCCCAACTCTGTCACCGACCGAGAACCCAACTGCCACACCAACTACTGCAGCGCCAACTGACTCACCAACAGTGAGCCCAACTGCCACACCAACTACTGCAGCGCCAACTGACTCACCAACAGTGAGCCCAACTGACTCACCAACAGTGAGCCCAACTGCGTTCCCAACAGAGAGCCCAACCAAGTCACCAACAATGAACCCAACCAACTCACCGACTACTGCAGCGCCAACTAAGTCACCAACTGACTCACCAACCAAGAGCCCAACTGAGTCACCAACTAAGAGCCCGACTGTGTCACCAACAACGAGCCCAACTGACTCACCAACCAAGAGCCCAACTGTGTCACCAACTAAGAGCCCGACTGTGTCACCAACCAAGACCCCAACAGACTCACCAACAGTGAGCCCAACTGACTCACCATCAGTGAGCCCAACAGTGTCACCAACAGCGAGCCCAACATTGTCACCGACCAAGACCCCAACCGCGTCACCAACAACTGCAGCGCCAACTGTCTCACCGACTAACTCGCCAACTGAGTCACCAACTGTCTCACCGACCAACTCGCCAACTAAGTCACCAACTGACTCACCAACCAAGAGCCCAACTGTGTCACCAACCGATAGCCCAACCGAGTCACCAACTACTGCAGCGCCAACCGAGTCTCCAACGTTGAAGCCAACCGCGTCTCCAACGGTTTCTCCAACAATGAGCCCAACTGCCTCCCCAACTACTGCAGCGCCAACCGTCTCACCGACTGACTCCCCAACGAAGAGCCCAACTGTGTCACCAACGAAGAGCCCAACCGCGTCACCAACAACTGCTGCGCCAACCACGTCTCCAACGATGAAGCCAACCGCGTCTCCAACATTTTCTCCAACATTCGCACCAACCACTTGCGTGTGCCCAACGCCACTTCCGACTGCTGCTCCAAGCAAGTCCCCAACTGCGGCGCCAACTTCAACTCCGACAGTCTCCCCGACCAACGCTCCAACCACCTCTCCAACTGTTTCGCCAACAAATGCACCAACTGTTAACATCACCGCAATCACGCCAAGTGTCAGCGTGGACCTTAGTGAAGCTCCAAGAGCAGCATCCACTGCCTTCTTGTTGGCGCCATTGCTCGTGGCTCTGTTCGCGTAAGTAGAGCGCGAGTCCAAACATTGGTGGGGCTTTTTGGGCCCTTCACAACTAAGTCCCTATTTCTATGTGCTTCGTGCACCACCTTTCAATCTATAATCTAAACTTAAAAGCAGAGCTGCTCACGATCAAACCCTTCTTTGCATGTTGTCAATATTGTGTTTTTCGCAACAAGGCAAACGGGATGGGTTCCTGGCTCTGTGAATTCGAAATACCCTGTCAATATAAAAACTAATGAAGGAAAAAGGATACATTCAATCAAACCATATCCTGAGAGCAGAGCTTCTCACGATCAAACCCTTCTTTACATGTTGTCAATATTGCGTTTTTCGCAACAAGGCAAACGGGATGGGTTCCTGGCTCTGTAAACGTTAGCTACGTTGGGAACTGTTGAACAACAAAGAATGCAAATACCAAATCGAAGACCTGTTTCACAATCGAACGCGCTCTACAACTGGACAATCTTTGTGCGTCATGCAACAGAACAAACCGTACGGTCTCATAACTCGAACAGGTGTGATTGTTGTGAGTCAGGAGCCTGATGAACCTGACGCACAGATAGATTGTTAACCCAAACGCCAATGTGAAGGTGTTTGCATCCTAGTCTCAGCAGTGGAGACCAGAGCATGCGCGGAAAGCTCAGAAACCCTTGCATGCGATTGATCTGACTGAAAATTTATTGGAAATTTATCTATCTGTAGAGAGACCGGTGCTCGTCACCACGTATTAGTTTACAAATTACTAGGAGTATAATAAAGTAGGGTCCTCAACGACTTCCGCCCGCGTAACTCAGTTGGTAGAGTGCAACTCTGACACGGTTGAAGTCCTGGGTTCGAGCCCCGGCGCGAGTATTCTTTTTTCTTTGTATTTTTCCTCCCAATTACTTTTTTGCTACAAATTCCTATCTGCATTAGTACCATAGTAGTATCGTCACTCGCGACACTACACTGAAGCGTGTTTCTGTATTCTCTTTTCCTCTAAATTTCCATCATCAAGTGTTGGACTCGTTTTAAATCTTTTTTATTTTTAAAAAAGGTAATGAATGAAGAAACCGCCAGCGCTCTTCTTCATTGTTTGATTGGAGACGCTCGCCGGCACAGCAAGATAGAGGGCGAGGTTGCCCTGCAGTTCGCCCGCGTAACTCAGTTGGTAGAGTGCAACTCTGACACGGTTGAAGTCCTGGGTTCGAGCCCCGGCGCGAGTATCTGTTTTGTCTTTTTTCTTCCGTTCCGGCTTAGTTTTTTATATTATAAAAAGTCAACAAGCTTTTGGTGTGCGCCTTCTGTGCTCATTACACCTCGCCTGGTTAGTAGAATCTTCAGTTATTTTTAAAAATAATTTAATTAAAAACCTTCAAATTAACAATTAGCAACAGTAAAAAAATATCGAAATGACAAAAAAATCAAAATTAAAATTCCAAAAAAAAAAAAAAAATGGAAGTGTGCCCAGTGCTTACCGTTACGAACTTGTGAGTCACATAGAGGGCGAGGGCTCCCTGCCGTTCGCCCGCGTAACTCAGTTGGTAGAGTGCAACTCTGACACGGTTGAAGTCCTGGGTTCGAGCCCCGGCGCGAGTATCTCTTTTTTTCCTTTTTGTTAGAGTTCGAAATTTTGGCAACCTTTCGCAACATTTTGTGGCGTTGGGTGTTGTTAGTGCTCTTCCCAATCTCCCCAATCGATTTGTTCCCCAGACGGAAAACCATTGGCAGAGGTGGCTTGCGTTTTGACGGTGTCGGAAATGAGCTTTTGATGGACGGCTAATTGCTTACTCTCCTTCAGCGCGATAGTTGTGCGAGTAAAAACTATGGCGGAAACGCGAAACGGAAATTTTCGACGAAGACGGTGCTCAAACAGGAGCGGCGTGCATCACAGAAATACTTGGAAGAATGAGAGGAATTCCGAAACATTAACATTTTAAACATTAGCTTCCTCAGAAGCACAATTGCGGCGAATGCATTACCCGTGAAGTGGAGAGAGAATGTGCACAGCTCCGCTCCATTCACCGACGATAATGTTATTCCCAGTCACAGCAAGTGCGGCAGCGCGAGAGTCAAATAATCCAACCAAATGTCGCGGATTGGGAGCATTCGTAACTGGGAATAGAGTTTCCTCTTCATTTTCTTCTCCACCCTCTTCTTCCATTTTGACGTCTTCCTCATTAGCAGGGCCATCCTCGCCTCGATGAAAAGCATACACTCTTCCATCCCATAAGCTGCTGGCCACGAGGGTGGAGTTTGCATCAAACGAGATCAGTTCCGTAGATGGGCCGACGAGATTGAGCAAATCCGAGGATGAAGTGTCAGCAGCAAAGCTCTTGTGTCCTTCCCTGCGGCACACCGTCTTCCCATCAGCGGACACGTACCGTACAGTAGTGTTCGGTGCATTTTCAACGACCTTCATCTCTGCAAGACTGAAGAGAGACACTTGTTGCCCGTACAACCTGACGTGCTCACTGTCCACAGGGGTGATGATGGCACCCGGCCCGACGGAGCGAAAGCACAGAAATTCTTCGGTGTGCTTGAGCTCGCCTGATTGAAGGTCCCACACCCTGAGCTTGTTGTCCCGCGACAAGGTCACGACGTTGTTCCCCACGAGGCAAACGCTGACCACATCATTCTCGTGCTGGTCGAACACTTGAAGGCAATTGCCAGTCTCTGCTTCCCATACGCGGCAAGTCTTATCACGTGAGCCAGAGAGCACGACGCCGTTCTTCAAGTATACAGACTCAACCAGGTCCGTGTGGCCGGTAAATGTTCTCAAACAAGATTTGCTGTGAACGTTCCACAACTTTATCGTGTTGTCAAACGATCCAGTCACGAACAGGTCTCCGTCCGCAGAAATGCACGAGACACGATCACTGTGGCCAATGATTTCCAACTCGTCCTTGTCACCACTCATATCCCAGACGCGAATAGTTCCGTCATAGGAGCAGCTGATGGCCGACGAGTCGCTCCCGATGACGCACGACGTGACGTACGACGTATGACCGACCATGCGTGTCGTGCACTCACCAGAGTCAGTGTCCCAGACGCGCAACGTCTTGTCATGTGACGCTGTGACGATGCGGTTGTCATGCAACGCCACTCCGAGAACCCAGCTTTCGTGTCCTTCCAAGGTGTGAATCAGGTCTCCAGAATTGAAGTCCCAAACACGAGCAGTGCAGTCCCATGAACCAGAAACGATCACCCTCTCGTCTACGGCAAGAGACACTACTGGAGACGTGTGCCCGGTCAAAGTCAACTTCACGGCTGGGCGACTTGCTGCAATGTCTGTGACACGAACACGGTTATCAGACGATGCGGAAACAAGAAAGTTGTCCTGGAACACAAGAGCATTTACAGCAGATGTGTGTAGGGGAGATGTTTGGTCGGCAACAATCTGAGTTGGTTCAGTACCAGAGACATTCAAGGTGTCTGTAAGGAGCACCGAGCCAGTCCAAGAACCGATAGCAATCTTATCTCCACCGATAGCAATCACAGACATTTCATTCCTCAAGTTTGACCGGCTGCCCAGTTCATTCCCAGTGGCCCGCTCTAAGACCACAAGGGATTGACCTATGTCAGCTACGATAACCGCTTCGTTCATATCAAAGGTATTTATTGGCTGAGAATACCTTCCTTGATTGTGAGTGTAAGTGCGCTTGATCTGTCCGGAGTGCCAATCCATGAGAACGAGGCCGCTCTTGGAGTCGCTGTAAAGAAGCTCGCCGTTGGACTCAACGATACGGGATTGAGGCGACGAGGTTGATATTGTCTTGCGCTGGTTCAGCCAAGGTGCGCAAAGTGTTGATTGGGAAACAACAAACATGTCAGCAATCTCTGGGGCCTTTGACAGCTCGGATGCCCAAAAGGACTTGAGAATTGGGTGCTCCGGGTCCGAAATCCGTGAAACAAGGTTGAACACGAAGACAGCTGGATTCTGGGAGATCAATGGCAAGCTCAGTTCGAGGCAGCGCACTACGTCAACGACACTGTTCTGAGAGCTTTTCTCAAAGCTGTAGTTGCCGTCGATGTCTTCAACCACCACACGTGCGCTGCCTGGGCCTTTGATAACGTTGTACAACCATGGGAAGTTGAGGACATAGGAGCTCACCTTCTCGTGTAACTTTGCGCAACAAAGGTGATACAGGAGGTGTTGATTGGCAAACTCAGAGTCGGGATATTCCTCGAGAGCATGCCCGAGACTCTGGTGGCCGTGCGCCACCGAGACAGCGAGGCTTTTACCAGCATTTGTGGTGGAGACGTCACTGACCTTGCCAGCTCTCTTCTTGTCACGAATAAACTCCTCCATGGTGGGGTGCAAGAATGTGACTGTGCTCTCGGACACGGCCAGAAACTGCGCAGTCTTGGACAAGAATCGGCTCAATTCCTCGTCGGAACCAAGATCGAGAAGCACTTTGACTATGTACTTCGGAAGAGGTGCACGAGCGGCCACCATCGCAGCAAGAAGATTGTCGTAGCGATCAAAATTGTCTTCGAGGGACTCCACGAGAAGACGCTCAAAGTTGTCACGGTAGACAGCATCAAGCCCGGGCGGAAAGAGAGACATGTCTGTGATGTTTGCCATGGTGAGTTTCTCATCCGGGATGTTGGATAGAAATTTATCCACGTAGCTCGCATACAAAAAGAAACCCTCGCTTCTAGTGGCTAAAACGGCAGCTGCACTCTGAGCTTCAGATTTGCGGTTAAACCTGGGAGTGAGCCTAGTAACGAGAAAACTCTTCAGGTCGTCCATGTTTGATCGACTCTTCAGATCCAGTCTCGTTGGAGAGAAGCTTTGCACAGCTGCTTCCACATCAGCATCGAATCGCGAGGACACCACCAATCCGAGCCAGCCAGGCATTTCGTTGACCCAACGTTCTTGAATAATCGACATGAGAGACGATTTGTCTTCCGCGCAAACGCTGTCTACAGCGTCCAGGACAACGACGAACGGCTTGCTTGGCTTGGAGATCTGTTGAAGTGGCCTGCTCAACAGAGTGCGAAATAGTTCGTCCAAGTCCATCGTCTCAATTGCGGCATCCGAGGCGAGACTGGCCAGGACAGCCCGAAAACCTGGAACAACAAGTGCAATCTGGTTCGCCAGAGACAAAATGCACACACGGAGCTTAGAGGCAGATCGGTCGTTGCGTTTGAAAAAGTGCGCAGCGCCAACAACGAGCTTGTCGCCAGAACTTGCACGGAAGCTCAGGCGACGTAACGCAAATTTGAATCGCTTTGAGCTGCGCTCGCTTGCTTCGCCATCGCGACGCGTGGTGAGACCTCCAAGAAAGCAAATCAATGCCATCATGACCGACTTGCCGTAGCCCACTGGTCCAAGGAAGGGAAGCACTCTGTTCTTCGATTTGGGCAGATCTTTGGCGTACCAGTTCTCTATTGCCTCACGGAAGTCCGACCTGGTCCCCTTTACGTACTCCATCGCTTTGGACTGGATGTGCTCGAAAGGCTTAAAGTCATCTGGGAGCTCGAAAACGCGGGAGAGGACTTCCTGCTGAGATGGCGTCTGAAGGCTGAGCGGCCTCTCCTGGTAAGGTTGTTTCAGCTCCTCGCAAATATTTGTGATGAACGGGATGGCCGCTTCCGGCTGCGACTTGGACGACATATCCACGAACGAGCTGGGATTGCAAAACACGGCTACGGGCCCCTCCCAAGACTTTGGAACCTTCACCCCTGAGTCCAGAGCCACAGTGATGACCTCGCTCTGCTTTGTAAGCATGACTTGCTCCAGTTGTACCCTGCACTTGTCAGCGATGTTGCCGCTCGCTGCATTTTTCATGAACGATGAGGTCAGCATCAACACAACACCAGTTGCGTGTGCCAGCTTCTCTACAAACACCGACTCCAGGTCTCTTGCATCCGGCCCTCCTCGGCCTCTTCCTTGTCTGTTACGTCGACCATAAAAATCGCCTTCGTCGTCGCTATCGTTGTTCGCCTGTGCTGCCTCTGGCGATGCTTCTGGCATTCCGCTGTACCACACAGCATAGCCGCTGCTGCTCAGACTCGCAGCGACCACTTCCGTCAGGTCCAACACCGACTTGCCACAGGCGAGATGCTCCTCATTTCCCACTTCATACACCACCACCACCGATCCAGCAGATGCAGACGCAGACATCTTTCCAAATTGCGCCCAAAACTAGCCAAAACAGCCCCAAACTTCAGCTGCCAAACAGGTCTTGCTTGATCAATATCGCACTACGGCACTATGGCAAGATACTATATCAGCTGTGTGTTTCCTCGCGCTCGCGATGTCACCAATCTCACCAACTGATTCGAAATGCGTGAATGCGTGAATGCGTGAATGCGTGAATGCGTGAATGCGTGAATGCGTGAATGCGTTCCGCTGCACTCGCCGCAGTGCCCGCGTTTGGGTTCTGCTGCTACCCACCTGGCGCTCTCTCTCGCTCTCTCTCTCTCTCTCTCACACACACACACACACTCTCTCTCTCTCTCACTCTATCTCTCTCTATCTCAACGTGCAGAAGCTTCACAGTGTTACATAGTTTTATAAGGTGTTGGATAGGAATGTTTGTGTTTGATTGATGTTTGATTGAGAGAGAGAAAAAGAAGAGAGGAATCAGTGGGAGAGAGAAAGAGGGAACACTTTTCTTTACATTCTCGAGTTTGCTAGTCTTCGATAGGGGATAATCTACTTCTTGCCAAATGTTGCTCACTAGGTTTTGAGACTTGCGCTCCTCTCAAAGCATTTGTGGCCACTGCACTGGTAGTGGTAGTCGATGGATATTGTTAGCACTCTCAAAAGCGCACGTTCTGGGAACCTCAATTCGGATTGCTCTTCTGGCTTTTTTGGTGAGGTACTGTAGGTAGTTTTCTACTATTTACAATAATAACGCTGACTCTTATCAAGAGCATTGATGCTTGCGGTAGCACTGCAAGCTTCGTACTGTACTCTCCGAGCGAGGCTACGACCTACCGTAACCAGAATAGTAGCCCCCGCTACTACGCTGGTGTTAGTGTCCTAGCCTAGCGATAGCAGACTCCTATCTACCCAATAGACTACTCACTAGACTCTGCGTTGCTTGCCGTGATTGTAGAATACTAATAGAATCGCTATGATCCACACGCACGGACTGTACTTAAGCACTACGCCGTATAGTACGGTTCAATAAGGATGGGAACCCAGAAGGAGGAAACTGGGCAGCTATTTGAAGGCGGCCAGTGTTCCAAAAATCTATTTTAGAACTCGTGAAAAGGATTATAACTCTACTTAATTCAGCAAACTCAACATTCTAGTCGGAACAATTTGAGAATTGTACGGATACATTCATAGTTCTTCTCTCTTCTGTTTCACGGGTCCATTTTAACAACCTAAGAGAGGGCACGTACATCCGACTGCATTATCAATCGACTAACTAATCTTATCCAATTTTCGCAACTCAGAGTCAAACCGCTCTTAGCTTTCTCGCACTTTCACCGCTCGTCTTACAAAGCGCGTAACTGTGGCTAACCCTCGCATTACCTCTCTAGTACCTCGCAGACTACAATAGGCTTGAGCTAGCAGCTGGCGAGAGCAAGGAGCGGCACTAACGTTGGCCCTATCACGTCCTAGTACGCGGGCGATGGTGTGCGAAGCCACACATTTCACTTCTGTGCTAGTATACTAGTACTCAGTACTGTTCAATCAATCAATCATCTTTTGAATGTGTAGTTTTGCAGAGTTCACGTGGAG
This sequence comes from Parietichytrium sp. I65-24A, assembly GCA_012862575.1. Lineage (NCBI taxonomy): Eukaryota > Bigyra > Thraustochytrida > Thraustochytriidae > Parietichytrium > Parietichytrium sp. I65-24A. Next base: position 17,687 of record BLSF01000112.1, on the reverse strand, counting down.
AGTTGCTTCGTCGTAATTTGTGGTTGAAGGTAGAAATAAAGAGGGCGAACTGGAAATTACGTCCTCAGTGACTGAGAGGCAGTGCTGAGTAAACTGTTATCATTCATGCATTTTACAGAACAACAATGGCTGACCATGTTTTCCTTGATCGAATCGATGGATTGATGGACTTGCGCCAGTGTAAACTGACAGTTTGCAAAATGTTCATTCTGAGCCCTACATTGCAATTATGAATCCTGAATACTGAATACTGACGCACGACCAACTCTGTCATCGGAGTGTGCGCTCTCGCGTGAAACAATAACAATAAAATAAAACAACAAACACCCGCGCCACCCTCTCTCACAGCCAGGCACTTTCCAAGTTTTCACCACTTTCACCGCTCCTCCGCGGAACGCATTGGCTCCCAAAGCGCGAACAGCTCTTCGTTCTCCACACTTTTCCGCCCCCGTTACTCCCCCTTACTACCCGCTTCACATAGCCCCTTCCCTACCGGCCCCGTAGCCGCTCCTACAGCAACGGTCGCACAGCATCGCCAAGCACCGCCAAGCATCGCAAAGCAACCGAAACGGACCCCAATAGAAATGTATGGGAACGGCCAAACCCCAAGCGCCAACTATAAACTACAAACTACAAAACTACAAACTACAAACTGTAAAAACTACAAACTACAAACTATAAACTATAAACTATAGGCAACAGAGGACGACGGCCGGGTACTCGGTGGCATACGCGGACGGTGTATTATTTATATAGAAAAGCGTCCCAAGAGTCCCAATCAAGAGTCCCAGCGAAAGCAGCAGAGAAGATGAGCTCGAAGAAACAGCATGCACAGCAGCAGCAGCATCAGGCGAACGTGGGTTCGACAGGTTCAGCCACGAACAATAGCAATGGCAGGATGATGAGTAATAATAATGCGTCGATGAAGAAGAAGAAGAAAGGCGGTCAAGGCAGCGCAGTGTCGATCTTCTCGTCCAAGCTGTCGGGAAGCAGTGCGAAAGGCAATAAGGATATGCAGACGGCCACGACAGTTTCTGGGGGAAGGAAGCCTATTAAAGTCATGGTGGATGGAATCGATCTCACGCCGTTGTCGCTGCTGGACGAAGGAGAGAGTCTTGCTATTCCTGGCAAGAATGGAAAAGGCGCAGAGGACGAGAGCAAGAGCGGGACAAACATCTTCGCGAGCTCCACTGGGATGCCCGGCTTCTCCAGCTCGAGTTTGAACAGGTCAAAGTCGAAGCACAGGTCCGGGAAGAATGATAAAGGGTCAAATTTGGGAGACGAGCTGGACTCCTCGCCTAGCCGCGATGACGACAGATTCAGGTACAGCAGCCAGAAGAAGGAGGCACGGCCAATGCCGAATAATCAAGCCGAGAACGATCAGACAGCCAAGCCCACTCTGCAAACTGACACGACGGCGGCGGCTTCGCAGAACAGTAAACCAAAGGAACCTACCTCACCTCTCGCTCGCCAAGGAACGTTTTCGAGGATGAATTTTGGCTCTAGCCCCACCGAGCAGAATAGGGGTCGTCGCGAAGAAGACCAGATTGATCTTCAGGAAGAGGTTATGATGAATGTCGTGGAAAGCCCGACGATTACCCTCTTTGCGATGACCGGTGTCTGCGTTAGCTTGGAGTCCGCCGAGCACCGTGCTATCACCGACCAGAACGCGACCTACGTACAGCTTTGCAAATCCCGCGACGGCTCCGACTTGTTCGTGCCTCGTCCTGCGCAAACTCTCAATCACGACCTCAAAAATACCGAAGTCTCCACATACTCGCCTGCCGTGCAGGACGCCCACTGCCAAGCCACCTCTTGGGATATTCATGATAATCAGATGGAGGGGCTCGAAGAAGGATCTAATGCAGCGGAAGACCTGCTCATCACTCAGCAAGCAGAAGGGGTGGGATATGACGACACTGCCACAGCTCAGCCAAACACTGCTGATGGCACGCCAACTACCGCGGAGAGCAAGGAAGACGAGTCCAGCCCTCCCATCGATGAGGACGGGCCTGGGGTTACAACGGGCCCAAAACTCTACGGGTCACTTGGGCAGACGCTGGCCAATGCTCGTGAGCAGCATGTTGAAAAGCTTGTACAAATGTCAATGAAGGCCCAAGATTGCCTTTTGCCTTTAGAGTCTGCCTCTGGCAGCTCCAAGCCCTCCAGCGAGGTTGCGCTCAGCCCTATGAGTCCAGGTGCTCGAAATGAGGAGGCTGACGACATTCTGAGGAGCGAATCACTCCTAAATGCTTTGAGGACTGTCGAGCGCGGTATTCAGCAAAATATCTATCACGACAAACACCTCCTTTATCGAGCGGTACCGACAGCTGACGAGGAATATAGAAAGTCAAAATGGGAAGAGGAGCATGGAAACATGGAGCAACCCGTTTCGATCGCAGAAGCGCAAGAGGACCTCAACGAAGAGGAAGAGGAGGACCAGGAATCGCAGGGACCACACGGAAGCGATGGTGAAGACTTGGCAGCTGAGGCTTCAGAGAGACACAATCCAGTCGCGGCTGAAACCGAGTCGCCAGAATTGCAGCTGCTTTGGAAGTTCCACTGCCAGGAGGCTGAAAATCGCACAGTCTCATGCATGTCCTGGAACAAAGTCAATCAAGATCTACTCGCCGTATCCTATTGCCAGTTCCACTTCGCCGACCAAAAGGACGGTCTCATCTTGTTTTGGACGCTTAAAAACCCTGAGTTTCCCGAGCGAATCATCCGCTGTGATAGTGGAGTATGTAGTATAGATTTTTCAACCGCCCACCCAAGCCTTCTTGCCGCGGGGATGTACGACGGAACGATCGCGATCTATGACCTTCATCGCGAGGGTCCCGAGGGCACCAAGCCTGTGCTAGAAACGTCCAGGCTGGCCACGCAGCACAAGGACGCGGTATGGCAAGTCAAGTGGGTGAACAAGAATGAGCGAGGGGAAGTTTTGGTGTCTCTCAGCACGGATGGAAGAGTCACGGAGTGGTCGCTCAAGAAGGGCCTTGCAAGTACCGACCTCATGGTGCTGAAACGCGTTCACATTCCCCCAGAGCTGGGCGGCAGCGGAGAAGGTATCATCTCCAGGACTGCTGCGGGGCTCACTCTTGACTTCCCTGTCAACGATCCAGGCATTTATTACGCTGGTACTGAGGACGGCACGGTGCACCGATGTTCCGTTAGCTACAACGAGCAGTACTTGGAGACATATTTCGCGCACTCTGGCCCGGTCTACAAGCTGCGATGCTCGCCTTTCTGGCCGGAGGCTTTCCTCACCTGTTCCGCGGATTGGGCGGTGCGTCTGTGGGAGCCTGAAAACGAATCGCCTTTGATGCACTTCCAGTCCGTCGATCTTGCGGATGTTGTTCACGACGTGGCATGGTCGACGGCACAGTCCACTGTGTTTGGGTCCGTTGCTGGTGACGGCCGCATAGAAATTTGGGATCTCAGTAAGAGCACTCTGGATCCAATCATTACGAGGTTTATTGATAACGACGCTGAACGCAAGGTTCGACTGCGTAGAAGCGCGTCCAAGTCCGCTGTTAGTCCACCAGTCCCTCCGTCGGAATCCTCAGCAGATGCCGGCAGGTCGAGCTCCGGGCTCTTCTTTTCGTCGCTCGCGTTCGCGTACAACGCTCCGATCGTGGTAGCCGGTTCGTCCCTAGGATTTATAAACGTGTACCGTCTACGTGGATTGGACGCCATGTACGAAAACGAAGAAGAAGCCGCGCTTGTCTTGCAGAGTGTTGTGGAACAGAATCAAAAGTAGTTATTTTGTTCTGACTGGAATTGCTATGAAACCAAAACTTAGATCTCTCTCTCTGTCCACACGAATTTTTCTTTCCAGGAGTTTTTCTCAGTCTTTCTCAAGGTAACAGAAACTGATGACTTGGCAACCCGAATGGAGCAGATTTCTTCTCTTTAAAAACCAGCTCGTAAAGAATAGTGTCATTGCACGTGGATGCATTCATGCGTAGTGTACTACGTACGTGTGCCAACAGTACTAACGCGAAAAGGGATTGGAAACAAAGTGTTTATGTCAGTCAAATCTTGTTCACTCCTCACTATCATATTTTATAACGACGGACGGATTGGGCGACCAACACGTTGGAACTTCAAAAGAAAACACTCTCGTCGACTGCTGGTTCTCTCCGCATGTGGGTCCGCCGTGCTAACTAGCCGAATTCATCATCATGTAACGAAGCAAAAGCGCCACCACTTTCACATTGAGGCTGTTGCCCAACAGCGAATAGCACTGCTTGAACTGTATTGAGCTCGGAAAGCTATAGTACTCTGGGAAACCCATCAGGTTTGCGATTTCTCGCGGCGTAAAGTAGCGCAGACGTAGAGGATCCAGGTGAGGGCACCCTCCCTCCGATTCGGAGACGGCAGCCCACTTGGTCGTGGAGGAGCCGCTTTGGGACTTGAACTCCTCAGATTCCATGATTCGATTCCGACTTTGGTAAAATTTCTCGTAAGCTTCTGCCAAGTAGGTTTTGGCATCCTCAAGCGACATGTCAACTAGTTCGGGGGCGGTTGAGAGGACGGAGCCTGCCCCAAGCTGGAAACGAGAGTACGATTTTGTAAAACAGTGTGACCACTGCGCTTGAGGAGTGACAATTTCGAACATATTCCCCGCTTTCCACAGCGTGGAGGGCGATATCCGCGACCCTTCTATCTCTTCCGGGGACAATTCGCTGCAAATGTAAGCCTCAATTTTCTCGCAGGCTACGCGGGTATTGGCAAGGGTCCCAACGCCAAGCTCTGGGTTGGCTTTCAAGGCCTCCAAAGCGTTGACCATAGGCGCTTCGACTAAGCCGTCACAATCCACTCCAATGATGTTCACCAACGTGTGTATCAGTTCGCCAGGACTCAGAAGCACTCTTCGGATCTCGCTGGAATCCATCTCGTCACCCTCATCATTTGCGCTGCTGCTACCTTTATTGCTGCCGCCGTCGGCGACATCACTATTACTATTACTAACCTGACCACCTGGGGCGCTAGCTTTGGATGGCGCTGAAGACCGCTCCTGCACTACACAGCCGTGCCATTTGGAGTGGTAGAAAGGGCTGCGTTTGGCCATCACGTAGAGCCTCGGCCGGGAATTGGGGATCCCGAGCATTACTGGAGACATCACGATGCACTGCCAAGAGTACCCGCGGTGCTCGAACATCCGTCGAAGTCGCGCAAACGTCTCTGACAGCTCAAACCCCAGCACGTTTTCGATGAATATAAACTGCGGCTGCGGGGTCCCCTCCGTGTGCATGAGCTCGATCAGGTGGTGGATGGAGAGCGCCCTGGTGTCCGACTTGCCGCTGCGGTCTTGCTCCCCGGACGTGAACGTCTTGTTGCACACCGGGTTCTGCCTCCTCCTCGTGTACGGCTGGCACGGTGGGCTGAGCAGCAGAAAGTCCGCGTTGGCCACGTGCGTCTCAAATTCCTCGTCCTTCGGTTTCAAGAACAACACATTGCGGTTGCTCACGTACACATTCGACGCAAAGTTGTGCTTGTACACCACATTCGCCACGTCGTTCATATCGAACGCCGCATGGATCGCCTCGTCCCCGCCATTCCCGTACACAACACCGCTCTTCTCCACAGCAAGCCTGAACCCTCCAAGCCCGCTGTACAGCTCCGTAATCCTCATTCGGTGCGATGCCCTTGCCCTCTCTCTCTCTTTCTTTTCTCTCTTTCTTTCTTTTCTCTCCAATGCGGACCTATACACTCTTGCGTGCCTCAACGATTGTGACACCTAGGTAAATAGATGGATGGAGAGATGGAGAGATTATACTATACCTCCACAACGCAACGCAACGCAGAGCATACGTATATGTAAATGGATATGTATACACGTCCTCGCCCCTCAAAGCCGCGCCAAGCACCAGTCAATGCGTATGTTTGTGTGTATGTATGTACGTATGTATGATGAATCAATCAATTACTCAATGAATGATGAATCTATCAATCAATGAATCAATGATGAATCAATGAATCAATGAATGAATCAATGAATGAATCAATGAATGAATCAATGAATGAATCAATGAATGAATCAATGATGAATGAATCAATGAATGAATCAATGATGAATCAATCAATGAATCAATCAATGATGAATCAATCAATGAATGAATCAATGAATGAATGAATGCCCCACCACGCTTCTCGGTACACACCTCCTCCTTCCGCGCCACAAGTACGATATATCGATCGGGGACACACAGGTCCAGTTGCGGGGACACGCGCGTACGCTTTCGATGTGAGGGCTCGTCGGTTCGTCGGTTCCTCAGTTCGTCTGTTTGCTAGTTGGTTAGCTTTGTTTGTTCTGGTTTTGTTGTTCGTTCGACTGTGCGGTGCAGAGGCGGCCCTTCCGTTTCGGGTCTGCTTGCTGGCTGCTGCGCGAGGACGCCTTCGAGCTGGCGAGTGTGCGCGCGTGTATGCCGCTTCTTTGTTTCGGGAACGTTGCCGGAACGTTGCGGGAACGGTGCGAGGACCCCACACGTGCGTACTGCGGTCTGTCGGGATATGAATGAGAGAGAGAGTAATTGATAGTAGTTGATAGTAGTTGATAGTAGTTGATAGTAGTTGGCGGGAAAGAGCTACCCGATTGCATAGAGAGTCGCTAGCACTCCCCACCACTTTTGTCGTCGCCGAGTATGCAAAAAGTAAGAGTCGTCGGAAGACTAGTCGAATGGGTAATTGGATGAGTAGGAGGGGAACCATAGTCCATATACATGATGAGGTTTTATAGTTAAAGGTAGATCTTGCATTAATTGAGATAGTAGAGTGACTTGTACGTAGGTACGTAAGGTGCATCTTGATACATTTATATGGCGCCGTGATTGATTGATTGATTGTTGAAAGTTGTGTGTTCAAGTTGTTTTGGACGAAATGAATGAATGCGAACTTATTTGACTTGGAAGGATTGTGGACTTGGCAGAGACGGAGAATGAGAGCTAGAAGAAATTGCTTGCTCAAAACGTCGCTCTGGATTGCCTGCTTTCGGTTGACTGCAAACAGAATTTGAACTTGATTTGACAGACAACTCATGTATGCAAAATATCTGCGCTTGCTCTCAGACTGTGCGTCTGTCCGTCTATCTGTCTGTTTGGTGCGAGCTCTTTGATTGCCAGTGAGCCCAGTTCGTTCGATCAATTGCTTTACTTGGCATTTTCATTTGGAAGCTGCGACCTGAGTAATTTCTCGGCTTGGAGGCCAGCATGGCCTATTTCCTTTCTTTTCTACACTTCACATGCAGAGAAGATGGGTGAAATGAATGCTCTCTGCGAAAGCGTGCTAGTTCAGACTCGGAACTGCAACTGGCTTCCGGTTCAGGGCTTGCGGCTCGTCGACACTTTTTCCAATCCAGAATGTGGAGCTATCGTTTTAGAACTTTGCGTTCTCTGTTTTCTGCGCTCCTTCCGTGCCGCTTGCTGAAAGATAGCCGCTTGGATCGTGCGATCTCCGCTACTCCGCTGCGCATGCATCGAGGCTCGCTTCGAATTGCGAAGATCTGGATACAGCAGAAAGGCACGCACAATGCCGCACAGTACTGCAAGCGGAAGCGAGGTGCGACGAAAAGGCGACTAGCTCGACCAGCTGAGCGTCTTCAAGTTGAGCTCTTCTTGCCCGTTTTTGCGCAAACAGGCGGTCAGATGGAACGCAATGAAAACAGAATGCAAATGAAGATAAAAACGAACTCGCAGTTTACACTGTTTACACACAACAAGAGAATGACAGAAAGAAAGAAAGACAGACAGACGCACATAGACGCACGCGAGGCTACACTACTCCTTATCCACTGCCAGTACGTAGTGCAGGCACACGAACAGGTAATGAGTACTACTTGTACGTATCCCATGCTCCTTCAAGATCGTGCTCGCTCGAACCCGTTTCTGCTCGCACTTTGCTGGGTGAAGATGAGAAACGAAAGCTTTCCTTGAACGGCGAAGGTCCCGAGGACACTTTACGCTTCTCGCGCAACGCGCTCCTGCGCCCCGCTCAGCAGAGATAAGTTGGATGTTCGCTGTCAATCTGCAACCCAAAGAATCCATCTTCCATCTTCCATTCGAGACAGAACCGCGACTTTTGAGGCTTGGACGGAGACTTGCGACGACCGACCGAGCCGGATGAAATAAACAAGCATTCGTCGCTGTGGCACCAAACGTGGAACAAGCGACCGTGCGATTCAGTCTTGGCGAGGCGGAAGACTCCCAAGCTCCAAACCTCACACTTTACATTTCGCATTTCGCGTTCATCATTTATCATTCATCATTTGTCATTTGCCGTTTCAATTGCAACCTAAAGACTTTTCAACTTTCGCGCTCTCCAAAAAAATTGACAGTGAATGAAGTGACTGGTTTCATTCATTGATTGATTCTTCAAGACAACTCCGTCGCCTTCCGTTCTTTGCTACCAATGAAAATAGCACTCGATTATCAATTTTTGCTGGTATGGGACTCCAGTGACTTGTCCAGTGACTTGTCGCCTGAGGGACCATTTGTCTCCGCTATATTTGGTGCCACACTCTCAACTCTCTCGACTCTCTTGCCATGTTTCATTTGCGCCTCTCTCCCCTTTTTTCAGAGTTCCTCGTCTTCGTTCCTTACTGTTCTTCTCTATTCACCAGGTTCTCGAGAACAGCTCGTTGCTCCTAAGCCGAGTTTCGCTGGTAGGCGCTGGTAGGTGCTGCCTTTCTCTCGCTAGAAAGAAAGAAATGAGAAGGAGGTCAAAAAACGCCACAGCAAGAGCCGCCCAGCAACCCAGCAGCTCTAGGATATGGACATATATGGACTGGAAAAATTGATAGGACCCGCTATCTTCGAAACTCCTCTGCTTCTTTTGCATCCACACATAAGTTTACCAGACATCGGCGAAATGCTAGCTAGTAGAACCAACTCCTACTATGCACTAAGTTATTACCTTGGTACACACCAACTCTCAGTACTTAACTAGGTACTAGTTGACCGGCAGCGAAGAGTCTTTAAAAGAGCTGCTAAAACGCACTCCTGAGCAATAGCAACTACTAGCGTGTGCATCTTTACGTCTTTAGTACGTGCGCATGATGAACTAATGTTTGCACTAGACATTTATTACAGGTCCCAAAGAATCGACAATTCACTAATTCGCAGTCGATTGATTTGAAAAGCACTCTGAGGCTTTTAGTTCTTTTAAGTTAGTTCTTTTAGTTGTTTGTGCGACCAAGTCAACCAAGCCAAACCAAGTCAACGTTGAATGAGACGAAACGAGACGAGACGAGACGCCAGTAACCAAGAGATAGAGATAGAGATAGAGGTAGCAAGAGAGGGCAGTGCATCAACGTCGTGGTGACTGGACGAAAGATTAGGAAGCTGGAAGCTGTACATCCACTCACCAACTGACCAGACCGTTGTTCCGTCGACGTGAAACGAACGGCGCTGATCGGTGAGCTGAAACGGGCGTGGGCGGCAGCAGAAGATGGGCAAAAGTGGTGGCGTAACCGTGTTCCTGTCGCACAGCCGTGCGTCCAGCACCGTTGCGAAGCAGCTCTGCAATCTGCTCGCATCAAAAGAGCATGGCTTGAACGTCTCTGCCTCCTTCGATTTCGACGAGCCCGCAAAAAGTGGCAATGGCGATGGCGATGGCGATGGCAAGCGCAAGTCGTTGGCTAGGTTAAGCTGGAAGAAGAAGGACAAGACTGACCGGGCGGGCACCTTAGCTGCAGCTGACATGGTGTTCGTGCTCATCGACGACGAATACGACGAATGCGTCGGTGCCGGAGAAGATGCGCTCAAGACGCAAAGCAGGACGTGCCGGAGCGAGTTCGACCTCGCCGTGCAGAAGGGCACGCGGCGGATGCTGCCAGTTGTCACGGGTTCCGCGATGAGGAACCAAGGCAAGTGGAGTCCTCGACTCAAGATGGAGCTCGGAGAGATGCTGTACATCGATGCGACGAGTGGAAAACACTCTGACGTCGCCAACAAGATGACCCATATGTTATCGTCCCGCCTTGGCTACAATGGTAAGCAAACCTGGGACGTGTTCTTGTCGCACGACTGGGGGGATAAAAGCTCCAACCACAAAAAAGTCGCTTCCATCGCGTTCCAACTCGAGAAACTGGGTCTGGACGTGTGGGTGGACGACGGAGAGAATGGGAGAGGACAGATGGCGAAAGGGTCTGGCATTGGTCAAGCCATGGCTAATGGAATCAAGAACTCACAATTTGTGGTCGTTTGTGTGACAAAGAATTACAGCAGCAAGATTGACATGGACTGGATTGGCACCAAAACAAACGACAACTGCCTCCGCGAGTTCAACGGAACAGTGATGGAGAAAGGCATCACTGGAATGATTCCGCTGGTGACGGAGCCAGAGATGAAGGACAAGTCGCAATGGGGAGCCCGGCTCAAGATGGACGTTGGTGATCTCGAAGTCGTGGACGGATGCCACGACGAGGACGACCATGAGCGAAAGAAGGACATTGCCCAGAAGCTGAAGGAGTACGTCGAACAAAAAAGGAAAGACGAAACCCACGGCCTCAGCTCTTCAGGCAAGTCTCGTCTCAATCTGTTTCGAGTACGACTCGCAAATCCTGTGAGAGCAGCCATGACGAAAGCAGAGGAATTCGCGCCGGGCACGCGACAGTGGATCTTGGACGAGCTACACCAGTGGAACTTGAGGCCGGAACGAGAGTGGACGCGAGCGTTCGTACTTCTTGGCGGCCCTGGTGCTGGCAAATCCACCCTGGCAGCAGAGCTGGCGAGGCGTGGTGGGTTGTATGATGGAAACATGGAGTCGCTGTTAGCCACCGGAGAACAGCGCAAGTCTTCTATAGTCCAGCGCATATCTCGTCGTTTGTCTTCTCAACAAAGCGAGGCGAGGCAAGATGGAAAGGTCCATGTTGGGGCCATTCATTCGTTCATGCACGACGATTCTAACACGAGCGACCTGCTCCAAGCCTTCAAGTCAATCACTAACCAGCTAAGCCGTGTCGTACCTGGGCTGAAAAAAGAGTTGATGGATGACAGAACCGACTTTTCTGATCTGAGCAAGATGTCCATCGCAGAAGCTTTTAACACGTTAATTGCTACTCCATGCAGCAATGTCTCCGATCCGCGCGTCCGCATCTTGGTCGTGTTCGATGCTCTGGACGAGTGCAAGGAAGACTCTCTGGTAACGTTCTTCAACGTGATTCATAATAATTGGGTGAAGAAGACGCCAAAGTGGCTCGGGCTGGTGCTCACCTCCCGTCCAGAGAGCTTTATTCCCGACAAGCTGAGAAACTTCAACCCAACCATAATCGACGCCGAGGTGGCCAAGAATGACCAAGATATGGCTGCTTACCTCCGGCACCGCTTGTCCGGCATAGTTCAGGAATCTGAGATGAAGCCAGTCGTCGACGAGCTGGTCAAACGCTCGGAAGGCAAGTTCATCTACACACGCTTCTTGGAAGACATGCTCGCAAACAAGAAATCCTTGTCTTTGGCGGCTCTGCAAGATTACAGTCTCTTTCCGGCTGGTGTGGATGCATTGTACGCGGAGTATTACGACCGCCTTTATATCAAACTTGGGGACAAGTTGTACAGGGAGCTGCTTTCGCTCATGGTGGTAGCTCGCGAGCCTTTGCCAGAGTCGCTGGTGCGCAAGGTGCTTGCTAAGCACATCCTGAACGAGAGCAGCGATTCTGACTCCGATGACGGTGATGATGATGATGAGAAGGAGCGAATTGCGGCCACGAACAGGTTGCTCGGAAAGGCAAAGAACATGCTATACTTGAGTCCAGAGGGACGCTTGCAGTTTGTGCACAAGTCCATGGCAGATTGGCTTGTCAATAGCGAACTCGAGGGCCGACCTCCAGAGTTGGTTATTAGACGTAAGGGGGCGCTGAAGGTCATGGGAAAGGTACTGGCTGAAGAAGAGGGTGACCCCTATTCCCTTCGACATTTGCTCTTTCATCTGTGCAAGGTCAAAAGGTTTGGCGAAGCAGACAAGCACTTGCTGGACTTTGAGTGGCTCTTGCGTGCGCTACGGGATGGCGTCCAAGCGATCCAGCTGGTAGCGGACATGGACGAAGCGTACCCTGAAGAGAAGCGCGATCGGAACGCGGATGACGTGCTTCGGGTTCTCGATATGGCCTCAAACATCCTGGCTCGCGACCCGCTCGAGCTGGCCTCCCAGCTGTGGGGCCGGCTTCCGCGCGACCATGTGATGCTCGAACGAGACTTTGAGGACGCGATGCCAAAGCCGTGGCTCAAGTTTCTCCAGCCCACACTCACGCCTGCGCGGTCCGCTCTTCGCAAGGTGCTCGTCGGTCATACTGAATGGGTGAGCAGCGTGGCTAGCGACGGGGNGGCATCACTGGAATGATTCCGCTGGTGACGGAGCCAGAGATGAAGGACAAGTCGCAATGGGGAGCCCGGCTCAAGATGGACGTTGGTGATCTCGAAGTCGTGGACGGATGCCACGACGAGGACGACCATGAGCGAAAGAAGGACATTGCCCAGAAGCTGAAGGAGTACGTCGAACAAAAAAGGAAAGACGAAACCCACGGCCTCAGCTCTTCAGGCAAGTCTCGTCTCAATCTGTTTCGAGTACGACTCGCAAATCCTGTGAGAGCAGCCATGACGAAAGCAGAGGAATTCGCGCCGGGCACGCGACAGTGGATCTTGGACGAGCTACACCAGTGGAACTTGAGGCCGGAACGAGAGTGGACGCGAGCGTTCGTACTTCTTGGCGGCCCTGGTGCTGGCAAATCCACCCTGGCAGCAGAGCTGGCGAGGCGTGGTGGGTTGTATGATGGAAACATGGAGTCGCTGTTAGCCACCGGAGAACAGCGCAAGTCTTCTATAGTCCAGCGCATATCTCGTCGTTTGTCTTCTCAACAAAGCGAGGCGAGGCAAGATGGAAAGGTCCATGTTGGGGCCATTCATTCGTTCATGCACGACGATTCTAACACGAGCGACCTGCTCCAAGCCTTCAAGTCAATCACTAACCAGCTAAGCCGTGTCGTACCTGGGCTGAAAAAAGAGTTGATGGATGACAGAACCGACTTTTCTGATCTGAGCAAGATGTCCATCGCAGAAGCTTTTAACACGTTAATTGCTACTCCATGCAGCAATGTCTCCGATCCGCGCGTCCGCATCTTGGTCGTGTTCGATGCTCTGGACGAGTGCAAGGAAGACTCTCTGGTAACGTTCTTCAACGTGATTCATAATAATTGGGTGAAGAAGACGCCAAAGTGGCTCGGGCTGGTGCTCACCTCCCGTCCAGAGAGCTTTATTCCCGACAAGCTGAGAAACTTCAACCCAACCATAATCGACGCCGAGGTGGCCAAGAATGACCAAGATATGGCTGCTTACCTCCGGCACCGCTTGTCCGGCATAGTTCAGGAATCTGAGATGAAGCCAGTCGTCGACGAGCTGGTCAAACGCTCGGAAGGCAAGTTCATCTACACACGCTTCTTGGAAGACATGCTCGCAAACAANGCTGAAGTGTTCATTCTTGAGTACTTCAATTTCATCCAAAAAAAAGAAATTTGACAGAGAGCAATTGTATGTGTGATACCCATGAAAAAAGAGATGTGAGTACAAAGTTAAAAAATTTGCTCCTCAATGTATTCTGGCGCAGAGCTGAAAGCTGAAAGAACGCTTCCACGGCCGGAGCGATCAGAGCCGCTTCTGCTGCCATTGCCGCTGTTGCTGCTGTTGCTGGTACTGCCACTGGAGCCGCCTCGCGCTTCTCCCTGTCCCGCCTGTTTCGCGCGCTTATTGACGATTGGCTTGACGGTCGGGGATCTAGTTGTAGGGGGGATTTGACCAAAAGTTGTCACGCCTACAGAGAGAAATACATAACATTCCAGTAAATATTGCACTTTTAGCCGTGATAAATGAGTCCTCATGACGGAAGTGGCACTAAGGCTATCAAGATGGCCGAAGTCGGAAAGTTTAAACTGTGCGGACCAAGTTAAAATATTTTATAATTGAAGTTTCGACAAATCTTAAAAAAAGAAAGAGCTTCGTCGGAATTCCTTGAAACGTGGGGGTGACAGAAAAAGAAACCCCAATGAAACCTTGTTGGAGATAAAAAAAGGAAGTCTCAGCGTATAGCCATCTAGGCGGGAGCCTATAGCTGAGTTGGTAGCGCCGGGCTTAAGTAAATCATAAGTAGCGGGTAGCGAGATTAGATCCGTTGCAGCCCAAAACTATCAAGTTTTTTATTTTTAGTCGATCGATCGATCGATCGATCAATTCATTCCATTTTTCATTCTTCATTCTTCAATGAACATTCACTGTCGAGTTCAATGAGCATCAAATCAAAGGATAACTCTCTTTTGCTGTTTTCATTATCGCCTTTTGATTCTGAAAGGTTGACAGTGATCAGCCAATCAACCATTCAATCACGTGATCACTCAGTGAATCGACCAATCCATTCCTCAATCCTCAATCCACAATCAATCAATCCATCACAACTTTCAACATCACAACTCAATCGAGAGTCCAAAGTTGCAAGTTGCAAGTCGAAGCTTTCCGATCATCGGCAAAGTTTGACAGCGCATAGGAGCCACCATCTACCACACATCCACCACCACTCGCGCCCTCTCCTCAACTCATCTCAACTCATCTCAACTCATCTAATCTCTCTCTCTCTCTCTCTTCCCACTCGAAGCTCGTGTCCTCGGAGGGCTCCTGCTGACAAGGCTCGCGGGTTAATAAGGCAGGATCGCGCGTGGCGCATGTCTACCGCACAGATCGGCCGCTTCGCGCAAGCTCGCAGGCCGCGCTGCCCTTAGTCTTTGTCTTTGTCCTTGTCCTTGTCCTTGTCTCTGTCTCTGTCCTTGTCTCTGTCTCTGTCTCTGTCTCTGTCTTTGTCTTGGCGGAGTTGGTGAGTTGGTGAGATGCGGAACAAGCCGAGCACGAACGAGTTCTACAGGTCGGTGCTGGACAATGCGCTGCGCGAGCAATGGAGCATCCAGAAGCCGGACGCGCACAAGGCCAAGCAGGAGCGGTCTCGGAGACTGAGCTCACTGTACGGGTACAGCGTTTCCAGCGCGGTGATCCAGCAGCGCATGGGCAAAGCGGGTCGCCAGACGCAAGATTCCGACCGCAGGAGCATGACGCCGTACAAGAATGACGCGGAGGCACTCAAGCATCGCAACACAAGGAGCGAGAGCGTGCTGCCGCAGTTCCAAGCGAGCATGGGGCTGCTCGGAACCGGCGATGAGCTCGACGCTTTCCTGGGATCTGGTGTCGCTGCAGATGCCTCCAGGCGCGTCTCTTCCGCGTCGTCGAGCGGCGTGCCGTACGTGGCGGACGATGACACAGTGGGCGACGAGTGGATGATGCCGGCGAGTCGCAACTATGAGGAGGGCAAGGACGACGACTTGGAGAGCGAGCTCGGGCTTCCTGAGAAGAGGAAGAAGAGAAGCGCGCGACGAGCGTCGCAAGAAACCCGGGAGAAACAGCCATCTGGGCCGACCACAGAGGCCTCCTGTAACATCGACATCCACAAGCATCCGTGGTATGTGGGGTACCAGAACTCCACGAACTTGCCGCCCAGCTCCGTCGCGGACCAGAGGTACGGACATGGCGGGTCGCTCAACATGACGAGAATGGAGAAAGGGATCGGCTCACGCAGCGCGGTGGACTATGGCCTGACAAGCCTGACTACGAAAAACTCGTTGCCAAAGTACCTCGGGCCCAGCAGTATTATCGACGAGTACGTTCCCATGATCTCTGGTCCGCCAAGGAAGTGGGACGTCAAGGCGACTTACGTGACCGGCAGTAAACTGAAGCCGAAGGAAAAGCCAATCGAAATACCTCACTGTTTCCAAAAGCAACTGGATAAAATCGAAGATCACATCGAAGAACTGAACGACAACATCACGAAAGAACACCGGCAAGATGCCCTGGAGAAGAGCTTGCGGCAATACCGCACTGTGGAAATATCCATGGAGACACTCAGGCCGAAGAACGAGAAAAATAAGCTCATCAAGGAAGAGAGGAAGATGAGGTATTGGCCAGGTATGACAGCTATCTGTGCTACCGAAGGCAGAGAAGTTGACATCGAGAAGGCCCTCGATAAAGCCAGGGACAACAAGCTAAAAATGCGAGAACTAAAGTGGACAGAGTCATTCTACCTCTTCAAGTTGCTCAGGAGTCTTTCCATGCAACTGAAGCCTGGTCTTGAAGAGTTCCGCACGCTGTTCAACGATCTCAAGGCCGCCTTGGAAGGCCCTTTGGCAGAGCTCGCAAGTGGAGACACAGAGAGATTTGTAGCGATAGCAAACAGGGAGGATAAGGTCTTGGCGGACGCCGAGAGGAACAGTTCTTTAAATCAGCCCGAAACGCCCTGCCTCACACGGGAGGTATTTGTCAACCTCATGTGCGGCCACTTCGAGCACGCCGACCGACGTAGAATGAATAAGCTGTACTCTAGTTTCGACCCGGGCAGAATTGATCAAGTGGACTACCGCATAGTAATGGTTGCGCAGCGCTGCTTTTGGAAGCCGCAGGAGAGCGCGCTCGAAAAGACGTTGGGGCTTTTGAGGCTGATGGATCGTCATAGGAAAACCAGCATTTTATCCATGCAGGAAGTGGAAAGCGTTCTCACCGTTTGTAGTATTTTTGAAGAGGAAGAAGAGCGGGTACAGATGCTCTTGCAAGATGCGCGGGCATTTTTTCTTTCCCACACCTTGCTGAGCCCTCCAGGGTTCATCCATTTGGAAGAATTCGAGAGAATGTTAACCATGTATGGACCGGCTGACCAGCATCCCCTCATTCTTGAGTTTGCCTCCCAAATGAAACTTCGCTTGCAGATGTTTCTTTTGAATGTTGAGGCACCGCTTTCACCAGAAGGTCAGCCAATCTGAATGCAAGATGCGGCAAAAGCTTTTGGTTCCCGGAGATGCTCAAACACTCGAATTTCCTCTCTTTTGTGAAAAAAACATGTCGATTATGTATTCTTCTATGCTGATAACCATAAAATGGTTTTGTATCTACTTGCTCTGCTTTTAATCTATTTGGGTCTTTCGAAGCACCGAGTAACGTTGATTCCATGAAGGGAGAATCTTAGAAACCTCACAAACAGCACACAAAAAAGTATTCCTTTTTCTTTCAACTTAATCTTCAATGGCGCACCTAACTAACCTAACCAAAACAAAGCGAAGGGAACGACGTTGAGAGCTCGCTCAGCCTCTGGAGGCATTGAAAGTGGAAAATAGCGAATTTCCAACGCTGCTCTTGTCAGAGACGAAAGAGTGTGGGTTCTGCTCAGCACCCACACTTCCAGAGCAGTGCGCCTCAGAGAGCCATGCGTTACGATTTTTCGATAGCGGCTTCATCGCGAAGCTGGACGTAGTTGACAACGCAAGACGAGGGACGTCGCCGTCTGACGTGTTGCGAAGCATCGGGGCTTTCTGTTTAAATGACGCACTCG
The DNA here is from genome assembly GCA_012862575.1 of Parietichytrium sp. I65-24A. NCBI lineage: Eukaryota > Bigyra > Thraustochytrida > Thraustochytriidae > Parietichytrium > Parietichytrium sp. I65-24A. The sequence goes on along the minus strand of BLSF01000112.1, from coordinate 284 downwards.
CTCGGAAAGATTGCGTTCGTCCTCGAAAGGCGCCTTCCATTGCAAAGTATTCCTCAGCATTGAGCCCCCTAGAGTGTGACGCGGGTGTGGTTCCTTTTTCAGGAATGACTAGAGGTGCTGGCATTCGAAAAGAGCTCATTTTCCATGATGGCCCTGGTGCTTTGGACCGAAATGACTCGCAGGACCCCCCGCGCGGTCGAAACCCAGACACTCTCGGTTCAGCGGAGAGTATTGGGGCAACTGCATTCTTTGAACCTTTGAATGAGCGCGGGCTCCTGAAAGAA
>BLSF01000111.1:0-75092 GCA_012862575.1 Parietichytrium sp. I65-24A | reverse complement strand
TTCTATCGTTCCGTCCATATAATCAGTGTATCGACGAGTAGAACCTCGGCGCAGCAACTTACCGCCCTCAGTAACGACACTCACCTTACTAGCCGTCTACGCGAGGATATAGCAGTATGCGGGAAGATGTCCCCTACTTCATCCTGCCCCTTCCTTTCCTCCGCCCTCTTTCCCCTGGCCCCCTTCCTCCTCCCCACTTCCCTGGAATCTCGCAGAGATGTAAAGTAGTCCTCCGCAGAGGCGATCCGTAGCGGCAAGTTTCAATTGGGAGTGTGGAGTGTGTGGAGATCCGAAGTCAACATTGGGAAGGCCATGAGAGGGACTCGTATGGGAAAGAAAGAGGCAGGTGCAGCGAGACGGCAGGACGGCGAGACGGACTCGCAGTCAGGTGTCAACACAGCTCGCGTTTCACTCGAGTTGAAGGACGCGCCTGCTTCTATTCATCCATTCACCCATCCATCCATCCACCCTCCTCGCGCAACTCCAAGTGCCCAAGCTTGCCTGTGGCTGACTGTGGTTGACCGTGGCCGGATTTGGCCCAAGTGCATAGATTGGCCAAGGAAAAGTCTGCCGCCCAGAAGGATTCGGGATAGCTTTTCAGCAAGATCTCGGTGCAAACCCCCAACTCTTCTGACACATCTTGACGTCGGAACTGAACCTTCCGGTCTGGTCTGGTCTGGTCTTGCCTGGCCTGGCCTGGTCTTTCCCCAAACGTATAGATTAGCAAAGATTTGCCAAAGGAAATGTGCCAACCGTACAAGGCCCGATCCGCTCCCAGACCAACGCAAGACTGGCGCATCCCCCCGAGCTTGCACAATGACGCGGCGCTCGTTCAGACCAATATGAGCAGGAGCGACGACCCCACAAACACACCCATTACACCAAGAACCTTCCGAAGGCATCGTCTCCGAACTTCAAGCGTGCTGCCGTTCTACTCTGCAAGCACGGAGGTGGAGCCACAGCGATAGAGCACTGCGGCGCTCCGGCTGCAGTGGCCTTATAAATTGCGCCGTGGCCATGGTGCAAAATCTCGCCTATCAGCGGTGAAGTGACACGCGCAGTTTCAGCGTTGGACATTAGGGTAATGCAACCTCACGATGTGGAATCAAGAGGGCTGCAAACGGTGGGCCACTGTTGAGCACCAGAAACTTTGTTAGTCTGAACAGCCTTAAAAGCTGTCAAGTTGAGGATCCGAACAACGCCATTTCTTGATCATCATCCCAAGTCACCTTCCCGAATCCCCAATCCATTCACACCAACCATCGGTTATCATAGTGATACGATTTGCTCTGTACTAATTTCTCTTGTCTTATAGATCACTTTTGTTCTACTTCTTGAATCGCCTGAGCGCCGCAAGCTCAGAAACTCGCCTGAGCAACTCGGTTCCCGAAAGGACTTGCGTGATAATGAATGCTGAAAGCGGCTCACACCGTTGGCACTGGCACACGGGTGTCTTTCCTACAGCTTGACACAACACGAACGCAGGGCCCTTAAATTCGAACAGGTTGTGCGCGTGTTTGGCGCTTAGTATGTACACGTTACTCTGATTGAACAATTCCTTCTGAAACACGCATCTTCCATTCTCCCATTTCTTGTTCCAACCGTACGTGACCTCTACATTCTCGCTTCGGGCGACCGGCACGTTGGGCGCAAAACTCTTTCAAGGCGCTTATGCATCGCATCGGGAGGGTTCAAGTCAAGGGAGACGCGAGCGACCAAAACTCGTAACGGTGCCGCAAACGAGTTGTCTCTGCGCCAGGGTTACAATGCGCAGCGTGAGGTTGGGGCCGCTGAGTTGAACAGGTTCAATCTGCGTTCTGAATGCAGGCGCACAGCAAACAGAGCTTTGGGCGAATGTGACCTTCATCGTGCTAGCACCGAAACTCTGAGCATTCTTCGAACGCTTCGGTTCTACCGCTCAAGGCCGACTACACGTGCCAAAGCATAGTCCCAGCCTGCGTCTGAGACTCGATCGAACCTCCGATCTCCATGACTTGAGATGGACTTGCTCGTCTGGATACGCTTGGTGGCCTTGATGGTCTGGTCCCGATGGCCTCAAGTTAATTGGCTTCATTGGTTTCCATCTACACTGGTCACATTCGATGCACTCAGCATCACTCAGCCATCATGATTACCGGTACCGGTACCGGTACCAAATTGATAGAATTTGTTCATCTGTTCATGAACAGTTCATTGAGTGAATGACACGCTCACCATCGCTCACCCACCCACGGAGCGTAAGGTTGCGTAAGAACAGAGCCAGACCATTAATTGGCTATAAGCTCTTCTATCCCTGAAGGTATAGTAGCTACTAAAACATATAAGTGCACTTACACTAGTCCTTCTAGAGAATTTTCGTAGCCCACTGTGAAAAAAACATATGATTGGCGCTAACGACTCTTATAGTGCCTGCGCTCTTTTTTGCAACGCTTACGCTTACGTTATGCCTGGTCTCCTATTCTTAGTTACGTCAAGTTAAACATAACTTTTATGTTATGATCGACTTAATAACAAAGTCGTAGATGTTACATGACCAGATGGCAAAAGCGGATAGAAGCGCTAATAGTTGGGATAGTCCTCGCTGTAGAATGTGAAAAGAGAAGAAAGTGTGAAAGCTGTGAAAGCACCAATTTTTAACCCATCGCTATTTAATAAATGGCAGAGCCATTCACCTCGACAACTATAACTAATTATTCAATCAGCTAATAAAGACTTCTGTGAATCCAAATGTTTTAATATGCATCTACCAGGGCAACAGACAAAACCAAACCTCTAAGCTCCTGCTAACTATCCCTTTTTCCCCCTGAACCCTCGACACCGCGAGATCTTTACCTCGCCTATCATGATTTAGATACAGTCGAACGCATTGACTGCTAACCATTCCTCGCGAAGGTCCGGCAGCCCCGATCTTTCGCGGAAAAAGGGGCCGCGCCACCACGTGGAGACAGCGCGACAGAAAAGAGACAAGCGAAAGAGAAAGACAGAGAAAGACAGAGAGAACGATAGATTGATAGAACGATAGAACGATAGAACGTGGTCTCGCAGGCATTGTGGAGCCAACAAGGGCGCAGCAAAGCAGCGGCAAATAAAAGAAAGAAAGAAAGAAACAACCAAAGAGAGAAAGAAAGAACGAAGCAAAGGAAGAAAGGGGGAAAAAGAGATCGGCAAAGTCCTTTGAGATAGATCTCTCGAGGACCTGTTGGTTCACCGGCCCTCTCAGAGGACGGGGAAATGGCTGACACTGTGGGCACGCAAGTGTGGGTCCGCGACAGGCACAGAGCGTGGACGAAAGGAGTGATCGAGGAGCGGAGCGAGGCGAACGGGAAATTTGTGTTCAAGGTGCGCAAGGAGCCTACGGACGACGACAGCAATGACAGCGTGGACGGGTACGGGGAGGAGGACGATCTGGTGATTGTTGAGGGCAGCTCTCCAGAGATTTCAGAACAGAAAGATATCTTCATGGTCAACGTCTTCGAAGGCGACAAGACCTTGGCTGATATTGAGGATCTGACGTGGCTGACACATCTCCATGAACCCTCCATCCTGCAAGCGCTGAGCGAGCGCTTCATGAGGGACTTGATTTATACGAACACTGGCCCCATCTTGCTGGCGGTCAACCCCTTCAAACGCATCAACTTATACACTCAAGATAAGCTGGAAATGTACTACAGCATCGGGATCCTCAAGAGCCAAGGCTTGGAGGCACCACAGCTCCCTCCACACGTCTACGCCACGGGTGACCAGGCTTACAGAAACCTAGTGGATACCTCCGATCCGGGCTCCAAGAATCAATCTATCCTTGTCAGTGGAGAATCGGGTGCCGGAAAGACCGAAAGTACAAAGTTTATCATGAAATACCTCGCAACGGTGGCCAAGGACGACAAGAATAAGGATGGGCAGAAGATAGCCGACATGGTGCTCCAATCCAATCCTATTCTTGAGGCCTTCGGGAATGCTAGGACGAATAGGAACGACAACAGTTCGCGATTCGGAAAATTCATCGAAATGCAGTTTAACAACAATGGTGTGCTTGTGGGAGCAAGGATTGTCACCTACTTGCTGGAGAAGGTTCGTTTGGCTAAACAGGGTATCGGAGAGCGTAACTTTCACGTCTTTTACCAGCTCGCGCGCGGAGCGTCCGAAGAGCATCTTGAGGAGTGGCGTGTGCCGTCCTTGGAGGACTGTTTCTACACCAATCAGTCCGAATGCTTCGACCGCAAGGATGACGTGGAGGATGATGATCAGTACAAGAGGATGTGGGATGCTATGGAGACGATGGGGTTCCCAGACGAGGAGAAGTCCCAATTGATGCGAATCGTCTCTGCCATTATGAATCTCGCAAACTTGGAGTTTCTTCCTAATGGAGAGGGCAGCGTTGTCTCCGACGACTCTACCAAGAGTCTAGACGCGTGTTGCCACCTCTTTGGGGTGCAGCGCGACGCCCTCGGCAAAGCGCTCACAAGCAGAAACATCCAAGTCGGCGCGGAATGGTTTGACAAGCCCTTGCAACCAGTTGACGCATTGGCGGCCAGGGACGCCCTCTCCAAGTCCATCTACTCGAGAATGTTCGATCATGTTGTGCAGCGCATCAACGAAAGCATTCAGGTCGGTGCTAAGGTGAAGACGAATTTTATTGGTGTCCTGGATATTTTTGGCTTCGAGGTATTTCAGAGCAACTCCTTTGAGCAGCTTTGCATCAACTACGCAAACGAGACCTTGCAGCAACACTTCAATCAGTTCGTTTTCAAGCTCGAACAACGGGAGTACGAAAAGGAACAGATCAAGTGGTCCTTTATTGACTTTCCGGATAATCAAAAATGCTTGGACCTCATTGAGGCGAAGCCAATTGGAATCATTTCCTTGCTTGACGAGCAGTGTCTGTTCCCTAAGGGAAACGACAAGAGTTTGGCAGGTAAATTCTACGAGAAGCTTGTTGACGTGGACAGGTTCTCCGTGTCCAATAAGGAAAAGGTTGCATTTCAGTTTACAGTTGAGCACTATGCTGGCAATGTCACGTATGACACGGACGGCTTCGTGGTGAAAAACAAGGACCAACTTTACCAAGAGGCCTTGGATCTGATGCAGACTTCCGAGAGCGAGATGATCAGGAAACTTTTCCCGGTGCCAAAGGCAGCCCAGGCTGATAAGACTGGCAGAAATAATATTCAGAGCAAGACGGTTGGATCGCAATTTAAGGAACAGCTCGCAGCTCTGTTAAAGACGATTCGCAGCACTTCCCCGCACTATGTCCGCTGCTTGAAGCCAAACGACATGGCAACTGCTGGAAGGATTGTCCGAATTCGCCTCGTTGAACAGCTGCGGTACGGAGGTGTGTTAGAAGCAGTCAAGGTCGCTCGGGCTGGCTACCCTGTTCGCCTCGTGCTCGCGGACTTTGTAGTAAGGTATTTCATGCTTGCCTCTGGAGACCGTGTGATGAACGTGGTCAAGGCTAAGACAGACAAGGATGGCCGCCCCGCGTCGTTGAAGATCGTGGAGTCGGTTGGTCTCGCACTAGATACCGAGTACCAAGTGGGCCGGACGAAACTATTCATGAGGAAAGGCGCATACGAGAAGATTGAGGAGATGCGTCTCCGCAAGCTCAAGGCCTCTGCTGTCAAGATTCAGGCAGTGGCGAGGGGAAAGAAGGATTTCCAGGATTACAACAGAATGATTCGCGCAGTTCGCAAGTTGCAGGCCATTTCCCGGGGAATGTTGGGTCGCAAGGAAGCTCGTCACCTTCGCCAAACAAATGCCGCTGTCCGCATTCAAACCATGGTCCGCGCGGCGCTTGCGCGTTCTTACCTAAAGAAGGCGATGCGCTCCGTCGTCAAGATCCAAAGTGTGTTTCGTGGCCATCGTGCAGTTCGACAATCAAAAGGCCTGCGGACAGACAAAGCCGCTCTTAAAATTCAAGCATGGACCCGGGCTCTGCCGTCGCGAAAATCATATCTTGCGAAGCAGAAGGCGATCATTGTGATACAGACGTGTGCTCGAGGCATGCTTGCACGGCGCGCTCGCAAACGTCTTCGCGAAGAGGCTCGTCAGGTTGGTAATCTTCAAGGCAAAATTAATGAGCTGCAGGCCAAAGTCAAAACTCTTGAGGAGCAACTCGAAGCTGAGCAAAGCGCGCACAGTGACACAAAGGCTTCACTGACTTCTGCCGGAGCTGCAGCCGCCGCAAGCGCAGCGTCTAGCGGCGCATCCCAGGCCGCAAATGCCGAGGAGCTGGAAAACCTTCAACGCTTGCTCGACGAGAAAACAAGTGCTCTCTTGGACGCTGAGAAACGGATCGAAAGCCAGCAGATGGAAATCAATCGTCTGTTGGAACTCTCTAAGACACCTGCTCAAGTTGCTGCTGCCGATGTGCCAACTGAACCAGTTGCGGTCAGTTCGGAAGTTGACTCTAGGGTTGCCGAGCTTCAAGCAGCTCTCGAGGAAGCCCAAGAGGAGAACAAGAAACTTGTGGCGCAGATACAAGCGACATCATCCGAGGAACGCACACAAATGGAGACAGCCGCTAGTGTCGATGCAGATCTTAGCGCTCCTCTGCAAGCCCGTATCATTGAACTAGAGCGCGAGCTCGAGGAGGAGCGTAAAAAGAGTGCCGCTTTTGCTGGGGCAGGAGCCGCTGCGGCCCTTGGTGCTCAGGCTGCTTCGAGCTCTCCAGCATCTGACGCATCCAGCAACGGACACATGGGTGGCGCCGAGCTCGAAGAGATGCGCAAACTTGTCACTCAGCTCACGGAAGAAAACGAGCAACTCAAAGACCAGCTGGACGCTGCTTCCGTTGCGGTTTCCTCTGGTGGCGAGAGCGACCAAGTCAAGCAGCGTCTGAGCGACCTGGAGCGCGAGAACGCGACCCTCATAGAGCAGCACGGCCAAATCGTCGAGCGCATGTGCGACGCAGAGAATCGTGTCAATTCAGTCGAGACCGAGCTGAGCGACTCACGCAGATCTTATAAGCAGTTGGAGCAGACCTACGAGGATCTCAAGCAGCAGCATAACCAAGGCAATGGTGTGAAAATCGCTTTGGCTCGCCGCTTGGAGACCCTCATTCTGGAGAACTCCACCCTCCGCAACGAGAAAGACGAGCTGGAGAAATCTAACGACCGTCTAGAATCAGAGAACCGCCTTTTGCGTACCCGCTAGATGACCTGTCTTTGCTCGAGAGGCGGTCATCCAATGACAACCAAGTAGAATGAACCCGTAACAATCAACAAGATATAGCAGTGAACTATCGTGACAGAAAACCCCGCCGCGGAGTCTCTCGGCACTGTCCCCCGCCAGGTCTCTAAACTCGATCCCCTTTCAATCGCTCTCGAGAGTCATTCAAACATTCGCGGTGTTGATTAACCAGCCGTTGGACTGATCAGCCACTGACAGCTCCTTCGTTTCAACGAGGTCCATCCAAGAGGCCACCCAACGCGAGCTTTGCGGTCGTTCGCAGTCCATCCCGAATCAATAAAACACTGTCGAACTGTACTGGAGAATCACCCTTAAAGGCTCAGCTCCATCAAAACCTACCGATGCTCGTCTTCATTGCCATTTCCCAGTTCCCGGTCTCCAATGGACACTCTCTCGCAGAATCCACTGTTAGTTCAATGGCTTTGTATTCACAGTCAGTGAACATCTCAAGTTGACAAGAAGCAACCAAAGCAATTGCACCTTTCTTCCTTCGCCCATCCATCCTATCCACCCACATGTACACACATAGCCAAAAGCTTACAGAGACTCCCTTCCTTCGCCAAAGTCAGTCGGAAGACCGGCGTGTTCGTGTGCGTAAGGACTGTGGACTGTGGACACTTTGTTCTGTGGACTGTGGACTGTGGACACTTTGTTCTGTGGACTGTGGACTGTGGACTGTGGACCAAGGAGCGAAAGAGAGGCGAGGAGAGATGCTGGCAGGGCGGCTCGCGGGGTGGGCCAGGCGGGTTTCGAGACCGCAGAGGAGATGGATCAGCGGCGCGGATGAAGAGGCTCTGCGCGGCAAGATGCAGCCCATCGTGCCGAAGAGACTGGACGAGCTAGTGAAGAGCGAGCTGCTGGAGCACAAGTCCGGGGAAGAGGTGGCGTGAGTTGCTTGTCTCAGGCTTTGATGGTTGGCGGTGATTTCCAGTGTTGTCAGAGGAGCAAGAACTGAGGAGTGGGAGGAAGGTGGCGCTGACGTGTGGTTTGGTTTGTGTGTGACGCAGGACTATCTGGACCGGATACCATGCGGGGAAGAATGAGTGCACGTCGAGGGTGCTCAGCCCGCAGGACTGGGAGCTGCTGTCGAAGAGGACGAAAGAGAGCCCAATGTTCGTGCAGCCCGTGGTGAAAGGGCCTGGCCAGTTCTTTGTGCTCCTGTCGCAATGGAACGAGAACCACTGTGTGTTTACGTACCTGGAGGAGTATCAGCGCAATCCACACACCGCGCTCCCGTACTTGTACCTGGTGGTGTACCCGGATTACGCGCAAAGCAAAGAAACTGTCCTAGCCAGAGCAGAGTTTCTCCCTTATCTCACCAAGCCTGAGGCTGATATTGTCCTCGACAGCGCCTTGAAGTTTTACACCAACAACGAAAACTATGAACACGTGAAGACGTTCAATCACGACAGCCATGCGTTTGACTTCAACAAGGTGTTTAAATTTTGAACCCGGCACGGGCTCCCCGCAGTGAGAATAAAAATGACTTCGCCTACCTCTGCACACAGAAGTTTTGCCAAAATTAGTTTCTTTTTCCTTTTACTTGGTGGACATTGATTGTTTTCAAGATATGGACAAAGACCCGATACGAAGGGGTTTCACGCCTTTGGTGCTTTGGGCAGCTCGCTCTCGTAGAATTTGACTGTGCATCGCGGGATGCTGGTCAAGTGCTCTGTGGGCTTGAGCGGTCTCATCAAATTGACATCCAGTTCAGGAAAGAATCGGTAGCGGTAATGCGAAGTGCTCTCCGCCTTCTCCAAGGACGGGAGCTGACTAGTATTCTCCACCAAGACAGTGCTTGAAATTGTCTCGGCTGTACTGCTAAGCAGGGGCGTCGGCTGCTTGACTTTCCTACTGTAGATCCGGTTAGTCCGGGCTCCGTTTTCGTACTCCACTATAAGCTCATCAAACAAGCGAATGTCGTCGGCGTGGGCCGACGTTTCACCATTTAGAGCTGCGACAGCGTGCCTCGAGAAATTTTCGAACATTTGCGTGTTGAGAAGTTCTTTGCAAAATTCCCGCGACGAGTGGTGGTCTGACAGAAATGCTGCCTTTTCGAAGGTCCAATCGATTTCCTTCTTGCTGCGAACAAAGTACTTCTTGTAGTTGCGCATCAGCCTTACCTGGCACTGCACAAAGCAGTTTCGGAACTGCTTGGTCCACTCCCTGTAAGCTGCTGCGTGAGAGCTCTCTTCGCATTTGGCTGCAAACGAGTCGACGCTGCTTTGTGCATGCTTTAGGCGATCCTCCTTTTTCTCAAAAGCATCAAAGTTTAGCGCGCCTTCCTTGCCGCGCAGCCGCTTCCGGACAAGGGGGTCTTCGCCTGTCGGGACCTGGCTTTTAATCCGCTCGAGTGCTTCGAGCAGCTTTCGCTGAATGGTCTTTGGGAGGGGTATAATTTTCAACGGCTGATTGTTTGACTGCATGGGAAGTAAGATGCGGTCCTTGTCCAGGTCAACGTAGACCACATCTCGAGGCTCAAGAGAGACGGCGCAATACCTTGATGAACCATCCTGCTTCTCTCGCGCTTTCCGCTGCCGGCTTCTCATCGAAGTTGTGTGCTTGATACTAATAGAGCTCAGCTTGAACTCCGGACTAGTCAAACCATCCGTGGCGGTGTCTTCTGAGTCGTCGCCCTCTTCAAAGTAGTGCAAGTTGGGATGGCCAACCATACTGCGGACATCGCATTGCTGAATAAATGTACGGTCAATCCCCATGAAGAAAGGCACCGGGGCGTACAGAAAGTCAGAAAGTCCATTTGGAAGCATAGGAATGTAGATGCACTGCAAATCGAACGGGTACAAGAGCGCTCGCAACCCTTCTGCAACTGGCGTCAAAAGTTTTTCGTTGGAAGAGCATATTGCAACTTTTTGCTCCCGCAATAAACAGGAGAACAGGGTCGCGAGCGTAAATGAACTTAAACTGTTCACGAGCGGCGCAAACGAAAAGTTTACCAGCGGCAGGGCATTGCGAGGTGGACGGCTCAAATAAAGCGCATGATCGCCTATTATCGTCTGCACCTGTGTTCCGCCTCTCGTGGGGACCGGGGTGTCATTCACAAAAGTGGAAATGTAGCGTTCCAAAGGAAGCGGGGCGTCACACCTCGATATACGAAGAATCTGGAGCAGAAAGGATTCAAAACTGAAATAGAAAGGCCACCGTGAGAGCAGGCAGAGACATTTTGGCGCAAACCACCTCTGTCCTTCTGCGCTCTCCCGTAATTTTGCGCTGAACTTCAGATTCGAAGCGGTCTCCGCTCTCCCAAGCATTTTCGCCATATTAATTTCCTCGTTGAACGTAAGCACGACCCCGTAGCGGCGCACACCCATGCTGTCTGTGAGGACGAGCCGCGTCAACGTCTTGCGCTCCACCCTCTTCGTCTTGTCCGCAGGCTCCACCTCCATGCCACTGAACGGCTGATACCGCTCGTTTGTGAAGCAAAATGCAGACAAGTCGTCTGGCAGCGGAGCTTCCTCGTGCAAGAGTCTGATGTCAGCGAGCTGGCTAGCTGTGAATTGATGTTTCCCAAGTCCAACGATATTCTCAACTTTGGGTGGCCAGACGCAAGTAGTTCGAGCCCGAAGCGGGAGCTCGTTCGTCTGTGAGACGCGCTCCATGTCGGTACCGAGCGCCTCACAGTTGACGTCATGCATGTCCAGCACCAGAAAGTAGTCAACAAGTTTGCCTTCCGGACAGGCCGACTCGCCTTCCACCATCACCGATTTGCCCTGACTGGCCTGAGCAGCTCCAGGTTCTGATCCGTCGTCGATTCGATTGCCGCGAAAGAGGATCGGGGAGGTGGATTGAATTTTGCGCATGGACGAGAATCTCCGCGACTTTTGCCGAGGCATAACTTGCTCAAAGCTTTGATAGAGAAGACTTGAGATAAACAAGTCTGACGGGCTCTTGTTCGCTCCATGGCCTTTGTCCTCGAATCCAAACGGCTCAAGGGCGTCGGATACGTACAAAGTCTTCGCAAAGCCCACTGGGTCCGTGATGGCAAGAAACAATAGTATGGACCCCACCTCAGTGGAGCCAAACTTCTTTAGATTGCTTTCGCGCAGGTGCGAGGATGCCAATTGTACGTACAGTCCCTTTGAATCCCAGCAAAACATTTGCTTGAGCACTTCGTCAAAGTGTACCCTTGATATTTGCCCCTGTTTCTTTCTGTCATAATTCCGAAATGCAGCAGCGACCGCTTGCTGTCCTGCAAAATTGAACATGCATGTCTGGTCCTGGATATCAAATTGCAGGCAGTTCGCTACCACGCCTGCCTCGCCGTTCGGCCCAGGCGGAGAAGCCTTCCCGAGCTGTTGAAAGTAATAATTCAGAGCACTCTCAATGTTCAAAGCATTACTCCAAGCCCAAAGCAGAGCGATAGGTACAACCCAGTCCTTCCCGGACGAGTTACTTACTTCCAGCTCAAATCCAAGGCCGGCAATCTCCCGAGCACGTTTCAGCAGTGCAGAGACTTTCTCGGTGTGGTCTGGGTTGATGATGACCTGCTGCAACGCCCCGGCCGAGGACGTCTCCGCTTGCACAGCTTCTGACTGCAAGTCGGCTGATCTCTTTAAGGCGATTCTTGCCGTGACCTTGCTCAATGCACTCTCGAAGAGTACAAAAGACCAGTTGTTGAGCAACGAGATTCGAAATTGTCGTGAGAATCGAACCCGCTCATAAAAGACTGCTGCCTTGTTGAAGAAATGATCGGCCTCCAGTGAGCCTTTGGCAAGGCTCTGATAGAACTGAGGTAGATCGAGCTGGTCAGAGAAGGGTGTGCATGCGAAGCGGAGCCGCAGTGTGATCACGCGGAGCTGTGCCGTCATGCGAAAATTGGAAGCTTGGTCTAACGCCAACTCGTACTGGCTCTCCTGCAAATGGTCAAGGTCATAGGTGCTGTGCTTGAGGTAGTGCGACACGTCCCCAAACTTCTTTGCGGCTTGGTCGAGGCATGCTCGTGCAAATTCGCACAACCGCAGCAACTCATTCGAAATTTTGACATAGCGCTTTTTGTGGTACGCGGACTGCCAAGTTCCACTCAACCAACAAGAAGAGACGGCGTCTTGGCGGGTGTGGATGATGGGGAGACAGCGCAAGACAATCTGAGATACCATCCCTACAAGCGAAATACCCCATCGCCAGACTGAATAGTACTTGTCTTGGTGGCTCTCCGCGCCGCGGACAATGGAAGTGTACTGCAGGTTTCCAGACTCGTACACTTTGAGCACCTGATCGAGAGTTAGCCCAGTGACACTGAGAGGCGCGGAGGCTTCGGCGTCGAAGCTGATCAATACTTGATCCAAGAGCTCTCGAAATTGGCTCGATGCGCGCTGCAAAACTTGATCGGCTCCGTTGCACATGATGCGGCAGTATGACGAGGCCAAATTTTTGGAGTCATGAGTGTTGGAAGAAAATGAAACCCCTTGGAGACTCTGCAGAGCACCTTCAATTGCAGAATCCGTCGATTGGTTGAGCGCACCATGTCCGCCGTGCGCCTCAATCAGCTCTTCACTGCTCTTTCTCTCTGAAGCCTCGTCGTTTCCAGCATCGGCATCCAAACCCTCACGGGCCACGATTCTTGGGAATGCGCGCGGCTCGATTCGCTTGTCTCCCATGCTTTGCACCTCAGCCTCAAAACGATCTTTTTTCTCCTGCTCTAAGACTTGCTCACGAACGATGTCGAAGTAGTCATCTGGGCAATGGTCCGCTCGCCAAACGGCGTTGAATGCCTTACTCAAAGCAGTTTTGCTGCTCATGATGTCTGCCTGAGTTCCGAGAGGGGTGATGTTGCCCTTCCTCCACCTCCTGTTCTCCACTTTCCGGCACAAATTGGCGATCTTGTTGTTCCTGCCTAGAATATTGAAGTGAATGTGCTGCATCAAGGCTTTCCAGGGTAAGGTGGGATTCCTCAAGAGCGACTTTGCAACACTCTCATGTCGGGCCTTGCCGTCCCCCGCGCGCCGCGCCCCAAACAAGCTCTGTGAATTGTCCCGAGAAAAGTATGGGATCACGAGCACAATTGCCAATCTATACAAGCTTTGCGCAAACGTCTCCAACACCATCCGAGTAACTTGCCTCGGTGCCCCGTTGCCTGCCCGCTGAACAAGATGCGTTCCGTAGAATTCGCAGCAAGAGAGAAAGATGCGCGAGCAGAGGCGGGCGTCGAGGTTGGAGCCGATGGAGAAGAGCTCAAAATCTTGCACAAAGAGCTGGAATTGCGAGAGCGTCATGTACTTTGTCTGCTCTCTTTTGGGCGCGCCCATGTCGCACACGCAATAGACCTGAAAGATACTGGTCAGCACGAGATGAAACTGCGCGACCAAGAGCTCCACCTGCGGGCGGGCCTCGATATTTTCGAAGAACGAGTCCCCAGGGTACCCGTCAAACTCGCAGGTGTCCCATTTTTCAGAGTACGGGGCGATATGCTTTTCGATGAAGCTGTCCAGCGCAGCTCTGTCGTCCGGCGCGGCCTCGCCAAACTTCATTTTGGCGAGCCGCAGTATCATGTTGAGAAACCCTTCGTAGCCCCTGTTCTTCTCCCCCACAAACACGAGCGCCAGCCGCTCTTTGGGCAGCCCCAGCCTGCAGTCCTCGCAGAACTTGTAGAACTCCTGCCGCGAGATCCCGGACTCCTCGCCGAACCGCCCGGAAGACACGCAGTACGCCGCGTAGATCCCGCGCAGTCTGCGATGCACGAACTCGCGCACGCGCTCCAGCTCCTCGCCCGCGCGCAGCTGCCCCAGCGCCACCTGGCTCTCCACGCCCGCTCCTTTCCCCGCCCTGCTGCTCTGCCGCGCGCCCTCCTCCGCCAGCGTGCTCACCACCCTCCCGTCTTCCTCCTCCACTTGCGCGTGCTCCCGCGGGGCGTGGGCGTGGGCGTGGGCGTGGTTGGCATGGGCGCGGGCGCTGTGCGTCGCCCTTGAGTCGGCGCGCGAGAGCAAGCTGGCGTCGGAGAGCTCCCACGCGCGCAGCGACTGCGTCCTGAGCACAATCCTGCGCAGCGCGTCGCTGGGACACGCGCTGAGGTGGCTGAGGACCTTGGCGCCACTGGCCCACGCGCACTGCCGACCGTTCAGCAGCACGCCGCGCACTGGGCCGCCCGTCCCCGCCAACCACCCAAAGTGGCGGACGGCGTCCTCGCACAGTTCCCCGAACGTGGTGTCCTCGGTCACCCAGAAGTCCCCGGCCACCCCTTCCTCCTCCCCCTCCTCCAGTTCCTCCTCCTCCTCCTCCTCCTCCTTGTCCGCTACCTCCTCCGTGTCCTCCCGCGGGAACAGGGGGCCTCCCGCAGCGGACGACACGCGCCACGGCTCGTGCTGGAAGTGGGCGCCATCCTGCACGAACCATACGCGCACCTTGAACATCGCCTGCGCACGTGCGCGCACGTATGCCACTGGGTTCCGTCACTTCCCAGTTCTGACCTTGTTTCCATCGGGAGCACCTCTAGGGAGCTATTAGGTAGCTACTACTAGAGAACTAGAACTTCACTGAGGCACGAGGAGACCGTAACGTCATTTTCAGCACTCGTATGGTTTATGGTAAGAGAGGGATTAGTCTGCGAGGTGGTTTATGGTACAGAGGGCCAGCCAGACACGCGATCGGAGTTGAGATTTCTCACGAGGCTGAAAGAGAGGTCCTCTTCGCTCATGGGTCCTTCCCTGTTGCGAAGAGAGACTCGGATCTCTTTGGAATGGGTCTTCTTTACTGCTCATTCTTCTCTTTTTTGTTTTGTGTGTGCAAAGCCGAGGCTCGGTCCTCTTTGGAATGCGATTTCAAGCGTCAGCTGGATCGCGTCTTCCGCGATACGTACTCTCCCGTGATTCGGTTCTCTTGATGAGTTTTGGTTTGCGTGGCTCTTCCTTCCTGTGGGGTCTTGTGGAGTGGCTTTCAGAACCAAGTATACGCACGGCAAAGGGCTTAAAAGGAAGCAAGGCCGAAGCACGTTTGCTCTCCAGAGCGTCACCCGCAACAGGGTGTTGATTTCAAAGCTGTGTACTTGAGGTTCTTCAAGCTGAGGCTCTTCTTTAGCGACATTCCTTTCACCAGGCATTTTATCACAGACTAAGTGGTTTGCGATGGTGGGGTCATGAGGTCATTGTTGGTTCTTGTTGGTCAAAGTTATCTTATACAGGGAGCTGCTACAGCTAGCCCACAACAACTCCCCACCTTAGCGACCTCTTTACGGATAAATTGGGGATCTCTATCCTATTAGCTATTTGGCCATTAAGTATCGAAAACCATTCTGTGGGGATCACTTCTAGTCCACACCATTATCAACAGAGTAACAGTGCTGGGTAATTGGAAGTACTAGTTCTCATTGTCAGTAACATTACTGTGGGAGTCTGGCTTACAGAGGAGATACCTGTGACAGTAGGCTGCAGTCCATTACTTGATTCCCACTGGCGCTACTGGGGAGCGTACGTGGACCCACAGTTGTTGTCCGCGTGAAACGAGTCTTCCAGCAGCAAAAGGAACAAACACATGCGACGAATAGTATTGACGCGCGGACACTGTGCATAGCTGTGGGTTACAGGTATCGCCAGAGGCGCCGTAGTGTCTAGTGTCTAGTGTCTCGTGTCGACCTTTTGGGAAGCCAAGGGTCCGAAGCAGCTTGAGTCTCAAAAGCCCGGAACTTATCAGGGCCGCCACGCGGACCACTGACTTGACTGGTAGGTTGGCAGCAGGAACAGAGAGGAGGCTAGCTCGAGCGCGCGCAGAGATGGCGCTACGTTACGATGGCAAGGGCCTCGTGATTGCGGTCTCGGTAGGCGCCGCGGCAACTGCTCTATTTGCAGTCATAGGAAGTTATGCAGTGTCCAAGGCCCGCGGCGTCTCCGAAGCGGCCCACGACAAGGTGAATGCACAGGGAATCAAGTACCTCCAAGAACTTCCCTTCCCTTTCACCATGGGGGAAGGAATCAGCAAAGAGCAAATGAAGAGATACGGACGGCAACTGGTATTGCCAGCGCTTGGTCGTAGTGGCCAAGTGAGTCTGCTCAATGCGTCTGTTCTGGTGTGCGGAGCAGGCGGCTTGGGCTGTCCGATTATTGCCCAGCTTGCTGGCGCTGGAGTGGGTAAACTTGGCGTGGTAGACGGGGATCGTGTGGAAATTACGAATCTGCATCGGCAAACGCTCCACTACGAGGGTGATGTGGGAAGACTAAAGGTTGACTCAATCAAGGATAAGGTAACCAAGATGAACTCGGACGTCACATGCGAGACTTACCCAGTATTTCTCGATGCTGAGAACGTTGTCGAAATAATAAAGAGTTACGATCTGGTTATTGAAGCTACGGATAGCCTGGCAGTGAAATACTTGTTGAGTGATGCCTGCAGTCTGTCAAAGAAACCGCTTATTTCTGGCGCGGCGCAGGGCACGGACGGGCAGTTTGCTCTGTATTTGCCCGGGCAAAGTTGCTTTCGATGCGTGTTCCCGTTGCCTCCGCCGGNTAGACGGGGATCGTGTGGAAATTACGAATCTGCATCGGCAAACGCTCCACTACGAGGGTGATGTGGGAAGACTAAAGGTTGACTCAATCAAGGATAAGGTAACCAAGATGAACTCGGACGTCACATGCGAGACTTACCCAGTATTTCTCGATGCTGAGAACGTTGTCGAAATAATAAAGAGTTACGATCTGGTTATTGAAGCTACGGATAGCCTGGCAGTGAAATACTTGTTGAGTGATGCCTGCAGTCTGTCAAAGAAACCGCTTATTTCTGGCGCGGCGCAGGGCACGGACGGGCAGTTTGCTCTGTATTTGCCCGGGCAAAGTTGCTTTCGATGCGTGTTCCCGTTGCCTCCGCCGGTGGAATCCCGCAGCAATTGCTCCGACGACGGTGTTCTCGGGCCGGTGCCACAGATAATTGGCTCCATGCAGACGCTCCTGGCTATACAGTACCTGTCACACCCGGACGACCCGCTGCTTGGCAAGTCCTTCTACACATTTGCTGGTTTATACTTTCAACTTTTCACGATCGATCTCTCTCGAAACTCGAGTTGCTTGCGATGTGGTCCCGAACCGCAGATCAATTCTTTGCAGGACTCGCACGACTTTTGCACTCAGCACCAACTATACCCCTTGTGTACGATCGACAGCGCTCGGCCGTGGATCTCGTCGTGTAGCTGGGAGTTTCTCCGGACGCAAGCCGGGCCTTACATTTTGCTGGACGTGCGTACTAGAACTCAATTCGGCTTGTGGTCCCTTGACGGCGCAATCAACATCCCTCTCGCCGAGCTCACAGACGCGCGCAAACAGCCGCTTGCGGTCGATCGGCTGTTACAGGCCGCGCGCAGCAGCGGATCTCACCTCGTTTTTGTATATTGCCGCCGCGGGGTGGACTCCAGGGACGCCGCGCACGTTCTCGCAGATATAGACGAGCTGGCAAATGCTGGCATCGCATTTATCAACGTCGACGGCGGTCTTGAGCGCCTTTCCAGCCTGTCCGTGCAATATCCGACGTATTAACTTCCCGAAAACCGCCAAGCGGCTAGCAGCCAACTTGCGGGAGAGGGTGGCCCTGTCATGTTCTGAGCAATCTGTGTCAAGATTCACTGTAACAGCAATAACAGCAGGAACTAAAGGAAGACATCACCGACAAAAAAGAATGCATTCCAGGCTATTTGCTCGCACCGTCACGTCACGTCACGATACTGTTGGCCGACTTGCTTGTCCCCCACTGGCACGCCGGCGCCAACCCAACAACAAAGCCAACAAAGACACTGTCATACATGCACCAATCGGCTGGCTGCGAGAGAACAGGCGCTCCATCCATCCATGCATTCATTTATTCTTTCTTTCTTTCTTTCTTTCTTTCTTTCTTTCTTTCTTTCTCTTTCCGCACAAAGCAAAACGTTTCCCACTGTCCACAATGTCCACAAACCACAAACGCGCTGCCACTCACTCATTCACATTGGGTGCGACCCAACTCGCACACACCTATCCGGTGCGCCGGGTCCTAATAAGTCCTACAGTATAAATTAGCAACCCGCGAACGGTAACTTCAGGTGGCTTGGTCCTGCTACCTTGGCGAGTAGATAAGAACATTGCATTCGCGTATTCGTGAGGGTACGCCCGCACACCTTGAGGGTACGCGCACCAGGCGCTTGAGTGGCGTCCCTGGCGTCCCCGGCAGAGCGCAGAGGGCAGGGCAGAGAGCAGAGAGCAGAGAGCACAGAGGCGAGGGAGCTTGGAGACAGCCTGCCAAGCTAACAAGCATGCGCCGGCAGCGCCCCCCTCCGCTGGTGTCCCCGCCTTCCGCAGATAGCGCGTACACCAGCGAGGACTCCAGCGCAACGTCCCCGGAACGTTCCCCGGTGCGCCTTCGCGAGCGCCTGGAACGCGCGGAACAGGCCCTGCGCCGTCTGGGCCATCAGCCCTCCACCTCCGCCTCCGCCTCCGCCTCCTCCTGCTCCCAGCCGTCGCACCTGTCCCACCTGTCGCACCTGTCGCACCCGTCCCCGAAGGTGTCCTCGCAGGTGTCCTCGCAGCTGGGCAAGGAGCTGGAGGCCTGCCGTCTGCGCGAGGCGCGGCTGCGCGATGCGTTCCTGGAGGCGCGGCAGTGCTTCTCCCGCGCGGACGCCGAGAACCGCGCCCTGCGTCGGCAGCTGCGCGCGCACCCCAGCGCGTCCGCGGCCCAGGAACAGCTCGCACGCGCCGCGGAGGTGGACGCGCTTCGCGAACAGCTCGCCGCGGCTGCCCGGGACGCGGCCCTGCGCGAGCAGCGGCTGCTGGCGGACCGCACGGCGCTCGCGAGAGAGATGGAAAGGAACGAAAGGAACGAAAGGAACGCGAAGCTGCTCGCCGACGAGAGGGACCACGCGCAGCGCGAGGCCCAGCAGGAGTCGCGCCGCCAAAAGAGGACCACCGGGATGCTCGCGTGCTACCTGGTGTCGCTGCAGAAGGGGCTCCAGCGCAGCGCAGCAGTGGAAAGGGACAAGAGCGCGGAGATTGCGGGGTTGCAGCGGCTGCGCGACGGGCTGGAGGAGACGGTTCACGAGCTGCGCCAGCAAACGCAAACGTTGGCGAAGAGGTGCGAGGAGAAGAGCGCCCAAGCCGCGAGGGCACAGGATCGGCACGCTGGACTTGAAGAAGCGAATCAGGCGCTGCGACTGGAGAACCAGCAAGTGCGACAGCAAACACAGGCATTGGCCTCGAGCTGTGAGAAGAAGAGCGCGGAGATGGCGAGGCTGCAGGAACTGCACGCTGAGTCCGAGGCAATGATTCAAGCTCTGCGCCTTGAGAACCAGGACTTGCGACAGCAAACGCAAACCTTGACGGAGAGCTACGAGCAGAAGAGCGCTCAAGCCGCGAGGTCAAAAGATTTACACGCTGGACTCGAAGAGGCAGTTCAGGTGCTTCGCGTCGAGAACCAGGACTTAAGGCAGCAAAAAGAAACATCGGCCAAGAGTTTTGAGGAGAAGAGCGTGGAGCTGACGAGGCTGCAGAGTTCACACGCTGGACTTGAGGAAGCGAATCAGGCGCTGCGTATCGAGAACCATGACTTGCGGCTACAAACGCAAACGTTAACAAAGCTCTACGAGGAAAAGAGCGTTGAAGCTGCGAGGTCAAGAGATTCTCAAGATGAGCTCCAAAAAGCAATTCAGACGCTCCAACTTGAGATTGAGGAGCTACATCGACAAGTGCAAACACTTACAAAGATCTCTGAGGATAAGAGCGCTGAAGTTGCGAGGTCTCGGGATTCGAACGCTGGACTTGAAGAGGTGATCCACACGCTACGCCTAGAGAACCGGGAAATAAGACAGCAAACGAACATATTGACCGAGAGGTACGAGGAGAGGAGCGCTGAAGCTGCAAGATCACAGGATTTGCTCGCCGGAGTCGAGGCAACGGCCCAGACGCTGCGAAATGAAATCGAGGAGCTACAGAAGCAAATGCAATCACTTGTTAAGAGCTCTGACGATAAGAGCACAGAAACGGCGACGCTTCACGGCCAGATTATCGCGCTGGAGGAGTCGATTCGGAGACTACAATTAGAAAACCACACATTGGAGCAACGGGTTCAAATGCTTACTGCGGAGAACAGCGCAGAGGCTGCAAGGCTGCATGCTCAATCCACTGTGCTCGAGGAGACTGTTCAGACGCTGCAACTTGAAAATAAGGACTTGCACCAACTCACGCAGAAGCTAACAGAGAGCACCGAAGAAAAGGTCGCAGAGGCTGCGAGGTTGCAGGATCAATTCGTTGGGCTCGAAGAAGATATCTGTATCTTACGGTCCGAAAATCAGAAATTGAGAGAACGAACGAGCGCTTTGGCTGAGGACGCTCGCGAGGCAAGGGATGAAGCCAATACACTGCGAAGCGCGCTTAACACAAAAGTCCGAGACCTGGAAGAAAAGGAAAAGCAGCTCGTCTCTCATGGGCGCAGCAATGTCGAGGCCCTGGTAAACGCGAAAGCCGAGGAGATCTATTTGGCCACAGAAACTCGTTTTGCGCAAGCACTGAAACAAGCAGAGGCCAAGTATGTGGAGATCTACGTTGAAATGGAGACTTGGCGCTCGAGGGCCTTTGAGTTGAGCGAGACGAATGCCAGCCAATGCGCTGAGCAAACTCTACATGTTCTTGAGGCCGAGGAAGTCGCTGCCAATGCCAGGAAAGCTGCCAACTTGAGGTCAGCCGCCATTTATTGTCAAGCTCTGTGGATCAATGTCCTGAAGAATAAAATTTCTCAAGCCACATCTACCACGAAAGCGGTCGAAGGACTTGCACTGTTTTCGATGGCCATTTCCACTGCTCTTCGGACTGAATCCGAGAGATCTGCTCTTGAAGCAGAATATAGTTTGGCCGCACAGCAGAAGATACTCGCCAATCGGCTGGCAGCTGCGGAGGCAAGATGCCCGAGCTGTGAAGCAAATAAGGCGGCCTGTATTAAAGCTCAACGTGATTCTTCGGCTTTGCGAGTCGAACTAATGGACGCACACGCTCACCAAGAAAAGCTGTACAGATCGCTTCAGGAGCAGATCCGTCATTCAGCAGAGTCAAGTGGGAGAATCGAGGAGCTTGAAGCTAGTGTTCGGGCTCAGCGACGAGAACTCGATGCAAAGGGATCCCTTGAAACGAACTCGGAGCAGATGCAATTTCGCATGCGAGAACTGGAGGAAAGTTTGCGGCTGAGAGATGCTTCTCTTGGCAAAGCAAATTCAGAGGTTTCCGTGGCTCAAGCTCAAATCGACGCTCTCGAGAAACAAGTCTCATCAATGGCGAAAGACATTCAGCTGGCACGAGATGAGCTGGAGCATGCGGGGACACGACTTGCAGGTGCAGAGGACGTCGCTCGCAAAAGGCAAGCGATCGTGACTTCTTTAGAGCAAGAGCGCAAATCGCTAACGGAAGAAAATCGAGAGCTTGTTCGCAAGGTCGAAGAAATGAATCGCGTCTCTAGTCAGGCTGAAGGCCTCGCAGATTCTGCTAGGGAATCATACAGGAAAGAGGTGACAAGACTCATGCAAAAGCTTGGAGCCGCTGAAAAGGCGATTGTTGGCCACCTTGCCGAGCTGGAGCGTGTGGAAGGGGAAAGGCGCAAGTTGGAGGCCAAGCTCGAATTTGTTGGCTCGGATTTGGAGAACTACAAGCTCTTGAAGAGCAAGTATACCGGCTTGGAAGAGCTGCGGGACACATTACAGGGCCAGGCCGATGCGCTCCGGACCGAGTGTCGATTATACCAAGAGAGCATACAGGAGCTTGAGTCCAACGCCAAGTTGCATGCTCAAGTCAAAGCAAATCTGGAGCAGCGCGTTCTGGACCACCAGATGCAAGTCGAAAGACTGCGCTCGGAGAGAAATGAACATCTCGGTGAGCTGTCAGACTTGACCCAACAGCTTTCAAGTTGGAAATTGAAGCACGACTTCGAGTCGCAGAGAGCAACTCGCGTGGAATCAAGAATGGGAGAAATACTCGTTGAGCGTGATGAGTTCGCAAAGCAAAGCGAGCTTGCAAGAATTGAACTTGCTGAGCTGGCCAACAAAAACGTGTACAATCTGCAGTGCCTGGAAGAAAAGACAACTGAGGTCAAGACCCTGCGAGAAGCTGCAAAGCGAATGGAGACGAGAGCAAGTCTATGCGATGAGTTGGAGCTGGCAGTCGAAAAACATGCTGCGGAAGCCATCTTGATGAAAGAAAGAATCCAGACACTGAGTCATCAACTAGAGGAGAAGGAGAAGGAGTTCTCAGAGTACGAAGACACAACCGAATCTGTCAGGGCGGATCTTTATGAAAAGACTATTCGCTTGAAGAAGACGGCGTCTTTGCTTCGGATCCAAAGCCAAGGGCAGCTTCTACATGAGGAGGAAGTCATGAGCTCGAAAAGTCTCAAAAGAGCTCTTGAAGCGACGAGGACAGCAATGCTCCTTGTGGGGCAAAAATACTTGGATAATAAGCGAGCTCTCGAGCGGACTGCCGAGGCTCTTCGTATGCAGAGTTGGCTCGTTTTGAGGATGAGTGGTGTCGAGAAAGATTGCGAGAGACTGAGGGCCGAGCACGCAATGCATCTATCAAGCTGCTCCAGGAACCTCGAACAACTGCGATGCAACTTGCGAGAGTCGCAAGAGGAGGTGGGAAAAATTCGAACGATGGAACGGGAGCTGAATGAGCGTGCAATTGCCGTGGAGACATCCGAGAAGCGTACAGCTGAGCGAGAGGCGGAATACGCAGAAAAACTTAAGATGATCACTGAGGAGTCGAACACTCTGTTAACCGAGAAGCAGCAGATCAAGGAACGTTCGGATAAACTTGAGAAAGAAGAGGTCACACTCAAGCGGCGAATGAGCAGACTTAAATTTCAGGAGTCGACTTCTCAGAATGCTGCTCAGTCACTCGATGAGATACAATCAATAAAGAGTCAATTGCGCGTACAGGAGCAATCAAACGCAACGCTTCGGAAAGAATATGAGACGGTGGTCTCAAAGCTTCGAGAGCAGCAACAAAAGTTCCAACATGTCGAGAAACAGCTTGCGGAGGCCAATGTGTCAAGCGATCTGAATAGCGCATTTGATATCGAGGCGTTGAATCAGCAGAATCTTGATTTGCAAAATGTTAATCGTGGTCTTCGGGACGAGATGCAAGAGGTCCGCGAAGAGCTTGGTGTGTTTCGCGCGGAGAAGCTGAAGAGCAACAGGCGTCTTCAGGACCTCGAGAACCTCTGCACAGACAAAGCCAGCGAAAACGATTTACTGAGAAAGTACATCGATCGTTTGGTTTCCGAAGCAACTATCGGAGCCGACCTACTTTCTTTGCAGCAGAATCAATTTCACAGGAGAAAGAAGTGAGGAGAAGAACAGAGCTGTTTGCAAGTGATGACAAAAGTGCCTTGTGCCTTGCTTTTGCCTCCAGGCTAGCCAAACTCTCCTCCATCCGTTCACAAAATTCGAATCAACTTGAAATAATAGTGGAAAAATTGTATTGAAAAAAAGTGTGTATTGTACGATGAAAGGGGATTTCCAAAATATCACCAATCTTAAGGAGTCAAAAGGAAGTGTTATAGGAGCCGCAAGTCGCGCATTTCTGTGGCAGGCTGTACAATTCCGCAGGAAGATTCGATATTCTCTGTGCATCTGCAACACTTCCACAGTCGTTGCAGTGCACGTTCACATTTCGAGAACCGACCAAATGCTTTTCTCGCTCCGCCTCACTCGACACGTATTCCCAGATTTTGTCATATTTTCCCCAGACCGGTTTCATATCGCAGACGGATTTTCGACAAAGTGGACACTGGTAATTAGTGGTGACATATTTGTTGTAACAATCCCTGTGCATGATGTGACCACACTTGAGCATTTGAACAGGATGAGTGGTGTCAAACAGGCCGTGCAGGCAGATAGCGCAGTCTGCCTCAAGCAAGTGGTCCATACATTTGTGCTCCTTCAGTTTTGTGCTGATGCAGGCGTTGCAACGCATGCAGTGGAAAAGATCTTCTCCAAGCCCGTGCCCGCGGCGACAAATATTGCAGTAGGGGCAGTGGTAGATAGGGCGGTTCTCCGCATCATCAAAGAAATTGCAAACTGAGCAAAAGTACTTTGCCATTTCAACCCCACAGGAGCAGCAATTTTTCGAAATTTGCTGAAGCGTTTGACAGTTCATGCACCACATCTTGTTGAACTCGAACCGATTGGCCTGATGCCAAGTGACTCCCGATGAGCTGCTGACAACGGCTCTGCCGGCAATTTCCTCGTCGTGGCAAAGCCTACAGCAGAAGAGTTCATCGCAACAGTCCATGTATATCTTGCACTTTCGACGGTAGTGCTTACAGCCCAGGTGTTGGACACTTTTGTCTCCGCAGCATTCGTCGCTAGACTCGGCACAAACATGAAGACTTGCCGTCGCGCCTTTGAGATTCTCGATTGTGCGCTGTTGCGGCTCAAACATTGGTGCGCTGCGAGGGACCGTACCCGAGGAGTGCACCTTAAATCCGGAGGTCTTGTTTGCGTGCTCAAGCCACTTGGAGAATCTCGTCCCTTGCGCTGTTGTGATGATGCTGTTGATGGCCTTCAGTTGGTCTGCGGAGGAGAGGTCGCGGACGATCATCTCCAAGTAGCAGTTGACAAGCTCACTAGAGCGGTTCCCAAGGATGTGCCCGGCAATTTTCTCCAGCTCTGCGCTCTCAAAGTACTGAGTCAACAAAGGGAAGAGCTCCTCTTCTTCCTTCTTGAGATGCAGCCACACCGATGACCGAATTGAGTCCAGACGCTGCACAAGATGGTCCACGAGCACTTTGAGTTGCAGCGATTGCTGAGCGTCAAGCTCCGCAACATTTTCGCCTCTGAGATCTGTGTGTGACAGTGGCAAGAACATTCTATCGTTAGCTACCGCACGAAGGCAATCAAGCTCGCATTTCCCGTGCACTCCTACGGCAAAACTTGAAAGGCAAGAATGACACACCGACAAACAAGAACAGACTTACGCAATAACGCCACCCTGACTTCCTCAAACGCCTTCGACTGTCCAGAGTGCTCCGACCGCAGCTCGTGGTCTGCTTCCGGAGCCAGCCCCTTTTCGCATAGTGCGGGCAGAATAACCTCGTCCTCGGCCTTGGAGTGCGAGTGATAGACCACGAAGAAGAAGTCAAACTGCCGCAGCAGGTCGTGCAGAGCGCCTGTCCACAGCTTCTCGCTCCCCGCACTGCTCAAGAGCCTGTTCACCAGCAGCAGCAGCTTGTCCACCTCCCTGCGCAAGCAGTTGTGGATCTGCAGCAGCTCCGTGTACGGCAACGAGTCCACCACCACGCTCGGCGGCTCCTTCACCGCGAGCATTGTCGCCACCCCTCGCTCCTTCACTCCCTCACTCCCTCACTCACTCACTCCCTCACTCCGTCCAGCTCAAAGTGCGACTGACTGACTCGTTCCCTCCTCTCTCTCTCTGTGTCTCTGTGCCTCTGTGTCTCTCTGTGTCTCTCTGTCTCTCTGTCTCTCTGTCTCTCTGTGTCTCTGTGTCTCTCTGTCTCACTAACCCTAACCTCAGCCTTCGGGCTCTGCGCGCTCGGCTTGAGCGATCGAGGACCCCTCTCCTTCCTCCTTCCTCCTTCCTCCTTCTTCCTCCCTCCTCCCGCGGTGCACGTACGCTGTCTCTTCCGTGCAATCGGCGGCCCACACACCCTCGCTCCGCCCTGCTAGCGTATGCGCTGAGAGGGTGCTACCGCCGAGCGGCGGCTTCTCATTGGCCAAGCGGCCCGGCCAGGTGGTACAGCGGGGCTATGTTGTCCGGTAGTGGTAGTTTTGTAGGGCCCGGTGGGGAAGGCGGCTAGGAGTGGTCTGTGAGGAGATAGGAGCGGCACTATGCGAGACGTACTGAGACTCTTGGGATCTGCTGGGAGTGAAGCGCTCCTTCTGATTGGTCGGTTGGATGAGTTGGCGTCAGTGAGTTAGATGTCGCAAGTTGGATTTAATTTTTCATTTTCACAAGACATTGTGAGCAGCAGTAAATGAGATCGCCTTTGATTATTTCTTCCTTCGTCCAATTGGTTCGGAGCGGATAGTCAACAAAGTCAAACGGCCGAGCTGTAGTTGAGGCGGATCTAGTTTCTTTCCGCGATGGGGGGATTTGGCGCGACCAGAATTCAGAATTTCAGATAAACCCTCTCCCACCCAACCCCCAACCCCATACGCGCCACAGCCCGGTGACGGTAATTGCAGCACGCCGTGGACAATCTTTCGTTGACATTGGCAGTCAAAATCAATCGAATCGGTTCTCCATCCATTTGCAGGACCTGCTGCCCGAAAGCTAGTTAGTAGCTAGTAGCTTGGGAAGGAATCTGCTCGAGCAAATCGACTCAAGTTACTGAGTACCGACGGGTACTTGGCACCGGGAGAACCGCCACAGGTTCGGAATTTGATGAGTTCTGGACGACTCAAGAAATTAAAACAAGTCACATGTCAAGAGTTTTATAGCCGGTACTGAGTAAATTTCTACCCTCGCGAGCGGCGAGTCGCCTGGTGTGCCTCACTCAGCATTCGCTGGTGTGCTCGTGGCTCATCCCAGAGTGCCGCGCACGTTGATTGATTGAACGTAGGCACATCAGTGGCAATCATAACAGCCCCCACGATCATCGTGTCATATAACCATTGATGCTCAGATCAGACAACGCTAAACCGGCAAAGTCAAACCGGGATAGGAAATTTCCCCGCCCCACTCACGCCGCTCCTCTCTCTCTCTCTCTCTTCGCCGTTTATAAGAATAAATGCCGCTACCGCCGAGTATGGTGCTTTCGAGATCGGCCACAACGCACCTCGCTGTTTTACTCTATACTAGTGAAAACCCTTAATGATATACATACTCTAGCTAGCTAGCGAATCGAGCTGTTGCGGGTTGCGCATATTTGATTGTGCCCGAATGCACATCAGAGTCAGGACAGCGTCCCGTATGTTTTGGCCTAGTCACCAGAGGCGCAGGCGCTGAGTCTCCGGCCTTCATGCGTACTGGTCGGATGGAAGGCGACGCCCAACATGAGTTCACGCTTGCTCAATGAAGCCCTCCATTGTTCCTGAAACGCAAATCGTGCGGGTTGCCCCGCTCTTCATTACGCGGCAGCAAAGCGTTGCGGTTTCCAATAGAGTCTACCTCAAACCCGCTCAAGGTATTTTGAAATCATCTCAGCTGAAGCTCCAGCGAGGCCGTGCCGATCGTGGCCTCGTCATCTTCGTCGTCCTGAAAACCAAGTAACAACTAACTCTTTATGTTGAGGGTTGCGCTTCAAGTGGTTTTGAAGAATTCGCTGCTCGACTGCATCGAAGTCCTGCGGGTAGGTGAACGCCAGAGGGAAGAAAAACAGCGCTGACACTCCCCACGCAGCAAAGGATATAGCTAAGGCATATTTGCGGTCCTCGGGAAATGCAAGAATGAGCAACGACACAAGAAATGGCCCCAGACCACGTCCGACGTCGTCTGAAAGATTCATCAGCGCAAAAGCAGTTCCACGAACCTCTGGCACCGTCACATTGACTAGCATTGCGCGTACTACCCCTCCAGGAACGCCAGCGATGATTCCTGCAGGGATGCAGATGACAATATATGACCAGAACGGCAAATCGGTCAGAAATAAGATTGCTATGAGGGGGCCCGCCCCGCCGACAAAGCAAAATGTTGTAAAAAGGGCAAGCCATCGGGAGCCATTTCGAACGGTTTTGTCTGCCACAGTCCCGCCAATGACGGTTCCAACAGCGATACCTATTCCATAGACCAAAACCATCAGGGTTGCCTTCTGGACAGGAATATTCATCTCCTGTACAACATAGTCATTAAAGTCTGTACACAATAGCAAAAGGAGCAATAAAAATAAGCAACGTTAGCTTTTCGCATGATGGTTGCAGTTGAACGGAGTCTCGGTACGGCGCAAGTTACTTACACACTAACACTACACCCCATGGCAGAGAACCTGGGAACCCTGACAGTAATATAAGTGCCGGGGAAGGCTGCGAGCACAAGTCCTTGACTTTTGAGCAGTTGATTTTCTCATCGTATACAAAGTCGTCCAAGTTAGCAACGGCTTCCAGGACCTCCTCTTTGCGACCACGCATGGGCTCTGTTGTCGTGGAAACTAGTAGTATAGTGAGCACGAACGTGGGGCACGATACAATGAGGAAAGGAACCCTCCAGCCGCACAGAGGGCCTAATAGGCCTGCCAGAATCTTTTGTCGCCCGAAAAGAAGTGCCGCATTGGTTAGCAATATCCCAAGAACTCAACGGTTGAGACACTAGAGCAGCCATGACCAAGTACTTACCTGTCCGGCTCCAATCCCCACACTCATCGCTACCGCAGCAAGAGAGAGCACGCGACCCCGCGACGTCGTTCTGTACAGGTCTCCGAGCAAAGAGTACAACAATGGAACACTTCCACCAATGGACACCCCAGTAAGAATCCTCAGCGCCAGAAACGTTTCGTATTTTTGCGCGAAAAAGGTTCCCATGCAAGCGCTCTGGCCGATTGCAACTACGGTGGCAAGCGCAAAAATACGGTTCACAGAATCGGCCAAGCACCCAGCCACCAGCGATGACACCGCCCCGACGCAAAAGAAGCCCACCGAGACGTAGCCGCCAATGTACAAGTCCCGATCAACAGGCTCTGTAAATCCGAATTCCGCCGCAATGGTGGTCAAGTTGGGAGCGATCAAGTTTTGGTCCGCAAAAAGCAGCATGTTGATCCCCAGTAAGAGCGCAGTCTGGTACAACACGAGATCGATCTGGCACTGCTTGGGCGTGCAGCACAGCTCTTCCTCGCCTTTCAAAGGGGAACCGCTCTCCATCCCGAGCCCATTCTGCTCGCCCATTTCCACTACTATGCTGCTTCCTCGCCGCTTTGCCGACACAAGCGGACCGTCCTCCCCGTCTTCCGTCGCCAGCATCCTGCCCGCCTTCCCGGTGAACATTCTCGCGACTGCTTGCACCTTCTCCTAACGACTGCAAACTAAGTAGGAACTGCCCGGACCACCTTCCACTGCGGGTCTTTCGAGTTGCTCAGGCTGGCGGCTTTCGGGAGACCCCGAAAGAGCCCTTCTTTGAGAGTCCTGAGAGCTAGCTGCGTGGCTGCCAGCTTCCACTAGGCTCAAGTTCCCAGCTCGGTTTGTTCTGTCGCCTCTG
This sequence comes from Parietichytrium sp. I65-24A, assembly GCA_012862575.1. NCBI lineage: Eukaryota > Bigyra > Thraustochytrida > Thraustochytriidae > Parietichytrium > Parietichytrium sp. I65-24A. The sequence goes on along the minus strand of BLSF01000111.1, from coordinate 45,822 downwards.
CTCTCTAAGCTCCACCGCGTGCTGCCGCCCGTGCATCCAAAGGCGATCACGAGCTGAGGGTGCTGAGGGTGCTGAGGACTATGAGACGGAGAGTGAGATTGAGCCAGGGCCACAACCGTTCAAACGCCTGAGCAGTCTAAGTTGATGAAGACTCGGTCTGCGACTTTCGACTGGTCTGATGAGTCAGTGAACTCGGTATCTTGATGTATCTTGATGTATCTTGATGTATCTTGATCAAGATTGGTTGACGATGAGTGAGTGAGTAATTGATTGATGTCCTTTTTTTTCTTTTCTTCCTCTTCGCCCAAAAGCCTCAGCTGGACCCCGGGAAAAGATCTCGTCTTGAATCTCGAACCTCCCAGCGTCGTTACTATCATCGTTACTTTGATCTTTACAGTTAGTTCACGTATCTACCACCTATCCTTAATACCACACTATGGCAGGGGTTACAGCTGCTCACTGTCGTTCGCCTATATCCTTAACATTCCTTAATAAGCGATTAGCCGTTTGCAGCTCTTCGAAGTTTAGAGAGTCGCGGAGGATCTGCCACTCAACAATCTCGAACTCTCCTCACAAGGTGTGCTCCTGCGCTCCTTGGCACACCGGTACTCGAGTACTGCACTGTATCAAAAGAGGCAAAGTTTTCTTCATTTGAATTGACTGTGAGCTAAAACACAAGCTAATGACCAAAAAGGGGGCGAGGTTTTTCCTCCCGATGGACGTGCCAACATTCTGAAGTGGTGGCGCAGGGTCTGCCATTTTCTGAAGTGTGTGTTATGGAGATGTCTTCGCGTCGATTCCGCCCAAGCCGCCTGGTCGATCTCTCCTTCGTATGTGCTTTTGAAAGGGACGAAGAGATTTTCATCGATGTCGCTTTCGTTTGGCGTACGCGACACAACTTTGCCCAAGGTCCACAACAGACCCAATCAAACATTCCGAGCGGTAACACGTCCGAAAGAACGCTGCAACTGAAGAGCCCATATCCCAGTGCGTTGGCTAGAGTCACTGTGGAAGAGAAGTATTCAGAAGGGACGATGGGATTAAAGAGGCCGAAAGGCGCTTTGAGGACCGCCTCTTGTCAACCTCTCGTTTCTTTTCGGCGCAGTCGTTTATGAGTGTCATCCATTCATCGCGCTGTTGCATTGAAGCGGCCAGGAACACGCGAACCGCTTGCTGTGAGGTAACTTTGAAGGCGAACTGAAGTCGCTGGTGACTCGCGCCAAGTCCTCGCGCCTCATCGACACCTGGCGCAGCGCCATAGAATTCCAAGTGATTTTGGTAGTGGTACCGTCCGGGCAGCAGTTTGGACGAGCTTGCATATAGCAAGATGTCTGAGAACAGAAACAAATGAACCTCTCTAAGAGTTCCAATGCGGCGTACTTTGAGCATCGTTTCGTGCTTGATGAACTGCCTCCCAGGCGCAAGGAGGTCGACAGGTATCCCGCCGAGCCTTGCAGTCCACAGGGCAGATTGGATCTCGAGAAGCTTGGCAGCACTTTCATGACGACCAACAGTTTGATTGACGTGGTCAGCAACTACCTTAACATCCAAGAGGGCCGACTCCAGCAACGGCGCATCTGGGTGCGAGTCCGGTGTTCTTTTTCTCAGCTCTTTTAACAGAAGCACATATCTAGGCAGCCGCTGAATTGGGGTGATCATTAGCGACGCAATATCTGGACAACCTGCAGCCATAGCATTGGAGGCAATCAGGCGTGCATCCTCGCTGGAATCAATTAGCGCTTTCGCCCGCTTTTGACCTTCCTGGTGGGAGTTGGTGTACATGACGTAAATTTTGAAGAACATGGCAAACGTTTTGAAAGTGTCGCCCAATGTTTGATCCGGGCCCCATTTATCCATTTTCGCCTGCAGCGCCTTTTGAAAACTTTGGCCGAATCCGAGAATCTCTTCGAGGTTCCCAAAGATGCTTGCCTTCTCTGCAGCATCCAAAACGGCCAATGGACCGGTTGTTAGGGGGATGATATAGAAGGATTGCAGTTTTTCCAATCCTTTCACATAGGTCACTTCAGTGGAAAGGATCTCCCTAGCCACCATGGTTCGCTTCGTTTCGTCACTTTGCGTAGGCTGTGAGAGCCTTGCGCGTCTTCGCTCTTGAGTGAGCCCTCGCATACTCAATCTTTTCGTTGCGAAAGCTTGTATGACTTCTATCCTACCCATCATGAATCTCACATTCGCAGCCAGTAAAGCATGCATGCGTCCGCTCTTTTTGAACCTACCTAGCGTGCCCATCAATGCAGAACATGCCCCCATGTATGCTTCTGTGCAAGCAACAATTAGAGACTCGACATCCTCTCTCTTTCCGTCTTTGCCTGTACCTGCCAATTGCTCCTCGCACTCCACTGCTGCCGTAAACATGGCCAGACCCTTCAAGGCCTCGTCGTTGGCCCCTAGCTTCATTTCTGCGCCCATGGTCTCCATCGAACCTCTGAGAAGCAAGTGCGAAGTGGAGCTCCTATCTCGTTCAACAAAAGGAACTACTATTTCTCCTCCAGCGTACGTAGGGAAGGGCTGCTCCGAAAAACTCCCCTGACAACCACCGCCGTCACTCTGTTTCAGCCCAGGTGTATGAGAGTACAATGAAAATGCGCCTCACTCCAGCGCAAGCAGCGATAATCGGCCCTGACCCACTTGGAGCTTCGAGTGGTCTTCGAACCGGTACTCACAGTCAGTACTAGGACTTTGCACCACCGCCACCACGCACATCGACGACTTGGGTCTCTTGGGTCTCTTGGGTCTCTTGGGTCTCTTGGGTCTCTTGGGTCTCTTGGGTCTGAACAAACAGCCTGAGGTACTACTAGGGTACCGCAGGTCGGCGGACCTGCGCTGTAGGATCTGTAGGAAGCAGGAAGTATGCCACTCTTAAAGGAAGTGTAATCATAGTTACTAGATTTCGGCAGGAATTAAGGGTTAATCTTTATTTTAGCTATCTCTACTTGTACTCGCACCAGCGAGGTCCCGTGGTGAAAGACCTAACAACAAATCTAGGTGATCATTATCTTGTTCCTGCTGTTCCCAGCACCTCCTATCTAGAGCTACTATCTAGAGCTAGCATTCCCATTCCCTATTAGCGCCTCATAGCACCTGGCTTACCGCAAAGGCAGAACTAAAAGGAGTACTAATAGGTGCCCGCTCACTAGTCGAGTTGTTGGCAAAGAGTCCTATGGAAAATCATGGAAATTTACATACGTCAATTGCGTTCCGCACAGATTGGAGGTGGCGATGGGGCGAACTTGTCCTCGCTACACTTAGTCACTTTAATTAGGTAAGCTTATGCGCAGTCGCTTTCGAGTGTTTCGAGACACTTTTGTTGAGAGAGAGAGAGAGAGAGAGGAAAGAAACAGACGGAGCAGAGCAGAGCAGAGCAGAGGCGAAGGGCCAAGCCGCGCGAGCCTGAGGGCGCGAACAAGCAAACAAACACAGTTAGCTAGTGTTCTTCTCTGCTCCTCAGGGGTCTTTCTAAACTAACCGCAGAGGTATAGCGAGCGTCCGGGTGGGTGCAGAACAGGCAGCAGGGCGGTAGCATCAAAGTAGACTGACAAGACCGGAGCGCAGAACCGGTTTGAAGGACAGCCCAGCTCCCAAGCTGCCAGGTTGCGTTAGTCCGTCTGACGGTCCTGATTCTTGAGTTTCAAAAGCGCGAGTTGCCTGGATACATCGGTGACGAGAAATGCGCCGCGCCGCACTCAAAGCACGATTAGACGTGCGCCGCCTGGAGGCTTCGTTGGGATTGTTCGAGCGCGAGTCCATCGAGCGGCGTATAAGCTCCAATGGCCTCGCGAAGCGAGTTGTTGCGCTGGATGCTGAAAGGAGAGCTTTGGCAACAACTCTGAACGGGCTTCGCGGAATTCGCAGAAAAACAGCTGGTGTACAACAGCATAGCCAAGAGGAAGGGGCAGCGGCAGCAGCTGCTGCTGCAAGGGAGGAGGGTAGACGTATCAAGGCCGAAATAGCAGCTGCCGAAGCGCGGCTGGTAGAGGTGGAACAAGCTCTCGACATAAACGCCCTACTACTTCCAAATTGGATGCACCCGGATGCACCTCGACCAAACGCCGCTGATTCTGATTCTGATCTCGAACTCGAGGAGGCAGGCGAAGGGGTTGTAGTAGGAAAATCTGGCCGCCATCAAATTCGCGAGTTTTCGTTTGAACCCAAAACGCACATCGAACTTGGCGAGAGCCTTGGCATCTTAGATTTCGTCTCGCCAGTGAGCACGAGCGGACCCAAATTCGCATCGTTTCGCAACCAAGGGGTACTGTTGGAAATGGCGCTTATGCAGTGGGTTCTTAACATCCTTCTCGCAAACGGTTTCTCCACTTACACAACCCCGGATCTGGTGCACTCGACTCTGCTGGAGGGGTGCGGGTTTCAGCCGCGGGGAGACTCCTCCCATGTGTACCGTGTCACGAACGAAGGGGAAGGACACAAAGACCTGGATTTGTGCTTGGTAGGCACAGCCGAAATTCCTCTGGCGGGGTTCATGGCAGGTCACCACTTCAAGCTGCCTGACGAGGTGCTGCCTAAGAGGCTCGCAGGAGTCGGGCATTGCTTTCGAGCGGAGGCTGGCAGCTCCGGTGCCGCGACAAAAGGGCTGTATCGTCTGCACCAGTTTACGAAGGTAGAGATGTTTGTTTTCTCACTGCCAGATCAAGGCGACGAAGAGCTCTTACGGCTCCGAGGCATTCAAGAGTCGATTTGCGAGCAGCTCGGGCTGCCATGGCGCACGATCGATATGTTTCCGCACGAGTTGGGCAACCCTGCTGCACGCAAATTTGACGTTCAGGTTTATATGCCCTCTCGTAGTGGGTTCGGAGAAGTTGCTTCCATTTCCACTTGCACAGATTACCAGGCCCGACGGCTTGACATTCGCTACACTGATAAGCCGTCAGGAACCAAAGGCTTCGTCCACACTTTGAACGGAACCGCAATTGCCATCCCGCGCATTATTCTCTCGATTCTCGAGAATTTTCAGAATGAGGACGGTTCGGTGACAATTCCTGAATGCATTCGCCCCTTCATGCAGGGCCGCGACGTGCTCAGAGCCGAGTAAAATTTCAACCGCCTAGCGCTGGGATAAAAGGGCTGCAGAGAGTTTTTTGAACTAGATGGTCAGTATGTATGGCCTATCGCACGCTCTTGGCCTCAGGCGCCTCAGGCTCGTGAAAGTCCGAGCGGGCTTTTTTATGTTGACCACGAAAGGGTGTGCACGCTTAGGCTCGCCCATCAAGCACTAGTATAGTGTACCCGTAGCCTGATGCAGTAATACTATATATTGAAAAATCATACGAGTATGCCGCCTTTTCAGGGTAAGGTTGAGCGCAGTCTGGCTGTGAATGGATTCTGCAAACCGCTGCAAGCCCTTCCTTCTTCCTTTCTTCCTCTGAAGAGTGAAGAGTGTGCCTTTGCTTTGCTGCGCCGGGTCAGCTGACATGGCCTTAACAACAACGGAGGGTGTGCGTGCTCTGCGCAGTCTTCCAACCAGCGCTGTGAATTTAGAATTTAGAATTTGGAAAGGTACAGTTGAGAATACTTTCCTTAACTTGCCGCCGTGCGCAAGTTTCATTTGTACTATTTGTGCCGTGCAACCACTGGCAACAGCCGCGCAAAAGACTCCGTCGGGTCAACCCACTAAGTCCACCCTCCTTTTCCATCCATCGACATTGTCTACTGAGTACACCGTGGACGAAAAACAATGACAATTGACGATTGGATCGCATCAGATCCAGATTTTCCCGAGAGAAACTCATGCACCAAATGAAGATGGTGCTGAGTACCACCCATTACCACTTTGTAAGAATTGATTCAACCAGGACTACGGCACAGGCCCAATGCAGTTTGGATACTTAGCAAACATGCGGTGGCACCCACCATCATGATTCCATGATTGGGCAGAGCCATACAGAGCCATGCAGAGCCATGCTGAGCCGGCTGATCAAAGAGAGCCAAGAGCGAGTGTACGTTCTACCGTAGTACTATCATCCGCCGCATCGGTACTGAGTATTCAGTTACTGTACGTGGGCAACAACTGTTAACAACACTGAAATTCTGAGGAGGATCAATGCACTGAGTCTCAATCGCATCTCCCAATCAAAAAAGTCTCTGTATCAAGCAGCGTCGAGCGTCTCACATTAATGAATGTGAATGAATTCACCACGCAAACCACGCACCTCACACAAGCCAGATTTGAACTCGTCACCTGCGCCAAGCCTACAGAGCCTACAGCTCTTCCAAGACTAAACTTTTAAGAGCCTAGGGAGCTTAGGGACCGCAGTCTCTACTAGCAGCTGGATAGTACGGTATAGTAGTACACACTTTGCGGACTCGTTTTTGATCGATGATAGAGCACCAGTAGTACTGACAGTGAGTGCAGTCGTTCACTTGCTGTTAGTTAGTTCACTCGACTGTCAGGGTCAGTGTCAGTGTGCGACCACTTGCTGTTCTCGCTGTGAGTCAGTGAAAGCGGGCAGCTGACAGCGGAGTTCAACTCGGCGAGTGCCAGTGTGCCGGTCGCGCACGTGACAAACCGAAAGCAAACAACGGCAGAAAGACGGAAAGAGCGACAGGCCGATCGGTTCAGGGCCGGGGCGAAAGTGCTCCTCCTCCTTGAGTTTCCCCACAAGCTGCGCAAGGAGAATCCCGCAACGTGGCCATCAGAGCCGTACGGTTGGACCACTGGTCAATCATCTACGTGGCATTTCACGCAGAACTGAAACGGAAAGGCGGCTCAGCAGCGGGAGCTTGGATGGTGCAGCCAGAATGAGTGTCGTACCAAAGACTAAAGAAGAAGAGCCGCACTGGGAGGTCGCGGAAGAAGCTGAGATTGGCAAACATGAGGCCGCTATGAATGAGGAGGCCAGGCGGAAGCGAAGGTTCCAAACGCGCGACTTTGCGCCGTCAATGTCCAGGATCGAAGCGTTTACGGAGTCCTTCTTTGGAGTGGATCAAGGCCCCGAGGTACCCGAGCTCATCAGAAACGAAACGAAAGACAAACTTGAGGTGGATGGGGACAGCCTTTTTTTGAGCGCATTAAACCCCTACTCGAAGAGAATTGCTGTCGTGCCGATACGAATCGCGTTCATTCTCGCAATGTACGCAGTCGGCTTCCTAGTGACTTTTCGTGAGAACTTCGTTTCGGAGCAGGTTGCCTCGTTAGCAATTGCCGCGGTGTCTGCGCCAGTCATTGTTCGACTGTGCCTTTTCATATCCGAACGCAAGATCTTTCGCTCTGCGCACGACAAGAAAAAGATTGGTCAGTACCCGATGGTAGACTGGCTGAGTTTCACACTCTTTATGGACGCAGTTTACAATTCTCTAAAGTCGGTATCGAGTCCAGGGGACCCTCGCGAAAGTGATGCCATCAGATCCTTCGCAGGAATATACGACGAAGAAGCAGACGCTGTCTACCAAAAAGATGGACGATATTTTTTTGATTTTGTCGCCGACACCGGAGATGGTTTCAACCCGACATTTACCGTTGCTCATTTGCTAGGGCAGGGCTCGCTCAAGGTGAAGGAGGTCGAAGATGGCGTATCGAGGACAGTTACTCTTCCTCGTGGGCGTATTTTGTAAGTTGAACACCCTGGCCTTCTGTCTCTGGCCCTCACCAACGAATTGAGTAGAAGAAAAAAATCCAAGAGCGACTCTAATATTGGGCTTTCTTCTCGTGTTTCCCAGGTGTCATGGCGGAGATATCTGCTACCCGTTCTCAACCTATGTCAACTTCTTTTACCGTTTCATCCAGCCATACTCCTGGGCTTTTCCAAAGAGCGCATCAACGGGCGAGAGCATGTATTTAGCTGCAGGGAATCACGAGTACTTGGACGGATTGGACGGATTTCGAAACATCATTTTACCACGTAGGCGCATTGGTGGGTGGCTCACTCCGCAACGTAGCTCGTATTTTGCAATTCGTCTTCCACGAGGCTGGTATATGTTTGTGCTGGATATTGGCGCAGAGCCAGAGGATATCGACGAGCATCAGCGAGACTGGTTTAACAAGATTGTGGATGGCATGGCGATCGACGAAAAGGTGATCTTAATGTATCACGTTCCTGACTGGTAAGTGTTTGGCACAGGCGGGGTTACAACTCGAAGCAGAAGCAAAATCCTCACAAATTGCCGTCGTAACCCTCGTACAGGATCAAATGCGGAAATTTAGGCTTTACAAACATGCTGAAACTGCGTGAGTGGCGCCGAGATCTCGGGGACCGTGTTCGCCTTGTGCTCACTGGCGATCTCCACTACTACCGCCGCATGGAGGAGCCAGACGACGATGAATCCACGGTAATGCAGAACATGGCGTCCATCTCAGTTGACAAAGGAGAGGGGGTGACAAATTGCTTTTATACGGCCAAAACACAATACATGGTCGTGGGGAACGGCGGAGCATTCAATCATGCTACACATTATCCTGTCGTCACCGAGAGTCCGCTTCAGGTGGAGAACAAAGTCTTGAGGGTGGCAAATGAGTTTCCAAGCGTGCAGGTTTCGAAAAAGATATGGGAGCAGAAATGGCCGTTCATGTTCATTAGCACCACAAACCACATCTACTCGCGGGTTTTGGGGGGCGTGTATATGCTCTTCTTCTTTGCAATTGGTCCCAAAACCTATTCAAGAGGCAATTCCTGGGACCATCTTTTCTACGATTGCTTTACGAGTGCATTTATCTACATGGGTCTTGCGTGGATGCTTGTGGTGCATCACATTATGGTGACGGCCAACTTTGAGATCAACACATTGAAGAAGTTTGTTCTTGCTTCAAATCTGGTGGTCTGGCACACCTTCGTGCACTTGGCGTTTGCGTTCGTGTTTCGGATCATGATTGATCAGATTCTCTTGTATTTATTCAAGGCTTACGTTATTAGTGCGAATACATACACCTGGGAGGAAGCCATGGGCTTTAGCTTTGCAAGCAACTTCTGGATGTATTTGGCGGGCTCGTTTGTGGCTCCTTTCATCACCATGATCTACTTTTGGCTTTCTTTGACCTATTTGGACTGGCATTACAACGAGGCCATATCTGTCATCCAGATCCAGGACTTTAAAGGCTTTCTTCGAATGGCGATTACAAAAAATGGGGATATTGAACTTTACTCAATTGTGACTGACAAGACGCCGCAGGATTGGGACAAGATACCGCCGCATCTCCGTACGGAGCAAAACCCGGCGCTGCTCGACACCTCAGACTTGAACTACCGACTACTTGAGAAAGTCACACTTTCAAAGTTTCCTGTGGCGCAACAACAGGCAACCAGCGAAGAGAACGCGTAGAGCCGTCATGTGTTGACTCGTCAAAGGAGAAGCTACTCGCCATCAGTTGAATGATGGAAGCCGCCGTTTGCCTGGCGCAAATTGTTTGGACAAGTCCGAAGTTCTGGATTGGTTGTCCTCTCCAATTGCATCGCTTCCGGTCATTTTTTTCACAAACATGTGGCCGGCGCAATCTTCAAGAACCTGGCAGATTCTAAGCCAGTCACGCCGCACTGAGGCTTCTGCGGAGCTGTTGGAAAAGAGGACTCTTGGCCAGCTCTGTAGCGAGCTATTAGAGAAACAGAACACACGGGGCGGCCAAGTATCAAAAGTATTGAGTAGCACTGTTGAGGATTGCCATGGAGCCTGACATGCCCAAAATTGGTGTGGAATTTTGTTTTGCATGCTCACAAACAAACCTCTTGTATTCCCAAAGAGGGCCACGAGGAAGAAGCAGTTGTCTTTGTCGTGCTGAACGTGCAATTCCTGCACAAACAAATGTTCTAATCGGATATTAAAAGATGAAGCAATAAATACAACAGAAAAAGACTTGCGTAGACAGTTTTGGCTTTGGATGAGGAGAAGATGAAAAAAGGTTGTCATATTCCTCGAAGGCCGGCTGAATTTTACAATAAATTGAACTCGGCGTGGCAGAGCAAACAACCAAAAAAAGGCGTGTATATATCGATTGATGAGTTGGGAAGAAAAAGAAAAGGGTGATGGCGCTCAAAAGAGGTATTTATCTATCCAGGCCGAACAGTGCCTACTTCTAACCGCCACAGATTTGGAAACGATAATTGTCAAGTTTGATTTAACGGTGTCGCGCGCTCTCAAGAGAGTGCTGAGGGTTCAGAAAGCGTTGGTGCTCATCGTCGCGGCTCACCAACGTGGACGATGATTTTGCCCTGCACGTCTCCACTCTTTAGCTTTTCAAAGCCACCGATTAGTGCTTCCTCCTCAAAGGGAAGAACGCTGTCTATTGGCAAGTCGAGGTGACCCTCCTCAAACCAGTGCACAAGCTGAAGGAGTTCTGCGGCCTTTGGTGTCACGAGGGCGGTGTCAAATCCGGGTCGCTGCACATTAAACCCGATCGACTGACTAATGATCTTCAAGATCATATCGAAATGGTTTGCGTTGACGGCCACAAATCGCGCTCCTTTCTTCATCAGTGGCTTGCAGATGGAATAGAATGCCGGGTGTGGCTCCTCACCGGTCTTGCTCGGGCCAGACACCAAATCCACAACAAGGTCGCTTTCCGGGACTGCCTCCTCTAGATTCTCAAAGGCAAGAACTTCGTCGGCACCGCAACTCAGCACGAAATCGTTGTGATCAGGAGAGCAGACCCCGATTACTTTGGCTGCGCCCATTAACTTGGCTTGCTTCATGAACATACATCCGGTCGCATCAGCTGCCCCAATCACTGTAATCGCCTGTCCTTCCGAAAATTTGTTGAACTTGAGCGATTGAAAAGCTGCCAGCCCGCTAACGGAGAACGCCGTTGCCTGCTCGTCTTCCATGTTGTCTAGCTTGTAAGCTATCTTGTCCGCCTCTGCAACAACGTATTCCGCAAGTGTGCCATAACTCATTCCAAACACCACCTCCCCAATCGCGAACGGAAACAAGTGCACGTGGTCGCCTTTCTTCCACTTTGCATTCAGATTCAATTTGGAGTGGAACAAGAACAGCAGGTCAGTCCATACGCTGTCTTCCAACGCAAACTTTGAAAATGTTTCATATTTCTCCAACTTACACCGAGCTTCTCAATGGTGCCGACAAATTCAACCCCCACGGGTTCGCCGTCCTTCGTAAGGAAAGGGATCTCAGGCCTCTTGTGATCGATGTGATTAAGAGATGCGTAGTGGACTTTGACAAGCACCTGGGTTGGCGTTAGTTTTGGCACCTTGATGTTCTCCGCCACCGTCATTTTCCCGCCCTTCTCGTACACCAACGCCTTCATCGACTCTGCGCCATTCTTCGCCCGATAGCTCCTGCGCTGCAAAATCCGCTTCAGGTTGTCCATTTTCCTGCGGCGCTGCACTGCTGCACTAACTCTTTCACCACCCCGATTCCTGGTCTGCTCTTGCTCTGCTCAGCCTGTAACAGAATTTGCTTTTCGGGTTTGCAAGCACGTTTGGATTAGCGGCTATTAGTGCTGCGAGGTGTGCCTCGGTACCAGTAATACGTAGGATGAGGTAGCGCTTATGGTCCACATCTGGTTAGCAAATTCACTGTCATGTCAAATGACTTTACTCTTTGCAGCAATCAGCAATCTACTCACAGTTCTCACAGTCACGGTGTGCACCCCAAAGCCACCTTCAAATGTGAACATCATGTGTCAGATGGAGCCCTTTTCTTTTCTCAAGTTCTGAGGAGGCTCTCGAGTTGAACAGAACAAAACGTAAGAGCATTCAAGTTTCTTTCCTTGGCTGTCGAGAACAGTTTCTCCGGAGTCAGCGCAAAATTGATGCTGAGGTTGCGTTTGCTGAGTTTGTTCTTCAATTCTGCAATCACACTGTCAACTCAAAGGTCATTGATGTTATTGATGAGAGAAACCAGCCAGAAGGTAGAACTAAGTCGAGTACTCTTTTTCAGTGGCGATCCCGTGTGAGTCGGACGAAACTGGCGAATAACTAGCTAGTCCCATCCTTGACTCTTGTCTCTGTGATTAGAACGTGATCGCTGTCCAGTGTATCTGTCAGGTTTGATGCTCATGGGATCTCATGGGAAATTAGAAAAAGAAAAGAGCTAAGATAAGCAAGCCTGATCCGAATAAGAAGTCTGCTGGGCTCTGCGCCTGCAACTCCAAACGAATCGGTGCGTCAAACTCTGGTTTAGAAACGGAAAACTTCATTTCATGGCCAAATACTCCGGTACCGGGAGTGGTACGTACTGATACTGATTTTTATTTAAGAAAACCAATTAAAACTTCACTGTTGAAAGGAAAGTTGATGCAAACAATCTTGCTCAGTTGTCATCTTGCTCAGTTGTCAGTGAGCATCAGGATCACATTGTTTGCCGTTTGGATCCGACATAGTTTGCGTTTCAACAAACAAACAAGAGTAGCCGTGGAACGAAGCGAACAAAGTGTGTGGGTAATGCTGGCTATACCAAAGCCATACTCCATGGCTTTGCTTTTCAACGAAATTGTAGGAAATGGATGAGATTGAATTTCACATCACAATGTCCCATACTACTCAACTCAGTAGCATTTTCTCTAGATTCAAAATAGTTAAAATTTATAAAGTCCCAGCACAGCTCTTACTCGACCAACTAGCTGGCCAATCTGCCCATTCGAGGTGCGAACGACGAGGACGAGATGGAGATACCGGAGCGCGCAAACGCGCTGTCTGGAATGTCTGGGAGACTCTATTCATAAAGATAATGCCAACATCAGAAGCTGCCGTGGCCGGGCCATGCCGGGCCAGGACCTCCTTGAATGCTGGTCTTGAGAAAGAAAATACTCTCGGCGAGCTCTCACACCCTGGCTAAGGGATATTCTCCCTCGAACCGATCTGGAGGGCTCTACGATGAAAATGAAGTCACCTCGACGGTTTTACCACAGAAGCTTTCAACGTTTTGACAGGACCCGATGGGGGACTGCAGAACTTGACCTGTGCTAATCCGTTGAGAACCCGTGAGATGTTCAGCATAATATTTGTGATCACGTGTACCCCAACGTACCAGGTGTACTGGGTGGAGAATATTGCGAGCACAATGGTGAAAGTAACCCAGAGCATTGAAGCTAACGCCGAGGCCTTCATCCACTTGACGAGATGCTCAAAGAATGGGAGTCTGCCATTTACTGCGCAGCAGTCTGCTACCGAAAGAAATTTACGCGCCGCCCAGAAGAAATAGATGGTCAGGAAAAGCTGGGCACAAAGGGCAATAGCTGGCAATGCTACCGTCAAGATTTCGAATTTGACCAGCTCCGTCAACAGGCCAAAAAATGTAATCACATCGAACGTTAGCATCAACAGGGCAACAGCATCAAGGACATACAGCCAGAATTGCGACCAAGTGCTCGTCGCTCTCTTCGTGACCTTGGCCGAAATCTGAACCCAAAATGAGGCCAGCAAAAAATCACAACACGCTGAGGATCCGAAAAGCAGCATGCGAAAAGAAAACGACAGTAGAAAGGGCAGCGCCCCGTACGCACAGAACCCGTCCATAAACGTTACGACCGATAATGATCCAAGACTGAGGATGTTGAGGATCAGAATTGAAGTGATTCTCGCGCCGCGGCGTACTTTCTTGGAATTGAAGCGTTCTTGCAATGCTACCAGTGCCATGATCGCGACTACCAAGTATGCTCCACCAAGTCCGAATTGCACCACCAAACGATACCACAGACTGTCAAACACTGCGAGGAACGGATTGTCGTTGACCGTGACAGTCGCGATCAGATTGGAAGTAGAATTACTTTCTATACTTGCTAAAGCAGATTGGAATTCTTCGCTCGAGCTCAGTATCAGAAGAGCATCTCTTCTGCTTTCGTTCTTCTCGATAAAGTTAAAGTATTCCGACGCGTACGGGTAGCGAGATAAGAAATGCAAACTCTCGGATTTCCCAGAAAATGTGTAGATTGCGTACGTTGTCACTAATGAAAGCACCGCGTCTCCAATGGTGCGGTACTCCGTTACCCCGCAATCCATTTGCTCAAGAGTGCAAATGATGACTTTGTCTTTCAAAGCTTCCCGCAAAGACGATGACTGGGTGGCAACTTCGGGGCTGTTGATTCCAAATCGCTGGACAGTTTGGTGGATTTTACAGTATTCTTCGTGCACTGTAGCGTTCATGATGATTGCAGAAGCATTAAGCTCCGAGTTTGTTGGTAGCCCAGTGGCCTCATACCGATTGACAACGTCGATGCCGGAAAAGTCAAAACGTCCAGCGGTATCACTGGTGAGCACGATTCCTGCGTCCGACACCCGCGCATGGAGAGCTCCGAAAACCGCAAGAGCAGCGCCACGCGCGCAACGCCTCTGCATACCTTCAGATTTGTCGCATCCCTCGCAGAGAGCTCTCAAATACCGATTGGCCGTCGCGCCTCACGTCTCACCTTTGCGGGTTGCGGGTTGCAAAGCGTCCTGAGCGCCACTGTCGACTCGAACGAACGGTGTGAAGGATTGCTCACCTTTGTCTCGGAGTCGAGGCCCCTGCCCGGAGCTCCACCCTGCCAACGGCCATTTCACCCGATCACGGTACCGTTTTACATTATGTCTTCATATCGGAAGTCTCAGTGATCTCAGTGGCTCCCCCTAGCTTTGTCAGCTTGTCTGTCCATATATCGGAAAAAGGAAGAGAAGCGGCGCTCACAAAAAAAAATGTACGGATGAATTTGTCGCCGTCCCTTCTCTCCCTCTTTGTATTCTGAAGGTATACGTTCCCACTCAGAGGCTCACGGATCAACCAGCGCCTCTTTTTTCTTCCTTTCTGTTCTCAGTTTGTACGATGAGCCTCATAACACTTCCGACACTACTGCGACTTGAATCAGTGATTCATCAATCAACCGAGACGGAGTGAAGCAAGGAAGGATTTTCGATGAATTGCTTCGAGTAAACCGAAAATCTTTTTTGATGACTTGCAGGATTTCGATTGTCTTTTTTTGCCGTTGCAAAGACTCCCACCGTGACCGTCACCGTGACAGCGAGATGGGTTGGCTACTAGGCCGCCGGCGGCCGGGCCGGAGGCGGCATCAACGGAACTTGGTTAGTGTACATCCCATGCTTAGTACCAGTACACTACTAGAGGATGACACAAGCACTGCATACTTTTTCTGTGTGGACTGTTAATTGGAGACCGAGTTGGCGTTCTACCATGTTCTGCCATTGGGAGTTGTCATAATAATAAAAAAATGTTGAACTGCAAGCGGGAATATTATAGCCGAGATGCACGAGATGTACAAGGTGCACGAGACGTGGAGTTGAAACAGTCGTGAGTGGCGCCGGCAAGCGAGGGAATCGATGCGGCTACGCGAGTCGTTGACTCTCTCGGCGGTTGCGGCTACGGTCCTGCAGCCATGCCGAGCGGGGCTGGTGCTCACCGCTCGGGGCACTGAGACTCATAGCTTTTCCGAAATTTTTGTCGCACAGAGGTATGAGGCCGTCGGGCTATCCGTCGGGGAGTCCTTCAGCGCGGAGGCAGTCTTCATGAGCGAGTCCGACAGCGCAGAGTACTGTGTACTTCATAAGATAGTGGCAGATGGCGGGCTTGGGACGCAAAGTCTGGCCGAGCGATCGCAGGCTTTTAGGGAAAGATTTCACGGCAAGTTGGTGCTGTTCACTTTGGAGCAAATGGACTGCGGGATGACCAGTTACCGCACCATTGGGGATGCGGCTCTTGTCTACCTTACGACGTATGCACTCTATACATTCCAGGAGGGCACAACGCCAAGTTACACTTTGTCACGATATCTCTTTCCGTCGGAATATTCCGACTACATGCTGAAGAGGCCCGATCAAAGCAATGCGTTGCTCGTACTCACTCGAAATGATAGGTTCGAAAAGGCGATACAAGGCTTGGCGAATGAGACGAACCTGAATGCCACAGTAACGATAGACGAGAACCCTTTTTTGGAGATGGTAGACAGTATGTGGTACACGTTTATCTTCCAATACGTCTTTGCGGCAGCTTACTTTTGCGTCGCAGTTTTGTCGCTTTGGGAATGGGTGAAGCGCATCGCAATGCTGCCATATTGGATCGGGAAGAGGATACAGATCATCTTGGTCTTGAATTGTTTGAGCCTTCTCACGCTGGCAATATTCCTGTTCTTAGACGGGTATTGTGCGTACGGAGCAGTTTCCTTTTCCGTCTCATTCTCGTTTCGCTTACTTCTGTTTGGGACCTCGGGCTGCTGTGATTTCCTTTTGGCGTCCTTCTGGCTTTCGGTTTCATCAAAGGTGATGAACAAAGATGGTGATTCTTCTGAATTCTGGAACCGAGCCTTTCACAGTGTTGCTTTCGCAATGGTTTTCATGGACTTCATTACAATCTTTGGCTTCATGACAAGCGCAATCCCCTTTGCCGTCATGGCGGTGATGTGTCCTCTCATCGCAGTTATCGCTCAGAGTTGTCTCACCATATACTTCTTTTGGGCGGGGCGAAAATTTATTGCGTTGGTGAGTGGTCGCCAAATCACGGATCGTCTACCATATTTCTATCATCTCGTGAAATGGATGCGGGTATCGGCTGTAGCTTCCGTGATTTGGATTTGCTTTACACTTGTTGTTGGTGGTTTCCAGTCTGCGTATGCTTCGAGTACGACACTCAATCTGGTCACAGCAATTATGCTTAACGTGTCAAGGCTGATGAATGGGCTCGCGCAGATCAGGTTTTGCTCGCCCCCGCCTCGATCCAGAAGAGCTTCGACAAGAGTGTCTGTGACCGCTGCCCCCGTTCCTGTAAGGAGGGCCAGTGGCAGTTGATCAGGCTTTTGAAAAATTGGTTTTATTTTTTCCGGAAGTAAATTTTGCTCTGATTCTCACCAGCAAGGCTTACAGTACTCTATCACTCGATTACCGGTACTGTAAACTTCGCTCACTGCCAAACAGAGCTGTAGACGCAGTGCACCTGCACGGATTGAGCCTCAGAAGACTTGGACCGTCTGGGGGAACAAACAGACTGAAGTGACTTTGTGTTTCTCATAAGAGCTACTTACCGGTAAATTATACTCACAAGGCTGGGGAGGTTGGCCGTAGTTTTCATGGTATGGAATATAGAACTACTAGTATTAGACTTACTACCACAGCTACAAGGCTACAGAGCTAGGATGGAGCGCTTGTATCGTTACTTCCATTGCTTCGCAGTCCATCGATCGAGACTATTCGTGACCCCTTCAAGTCGTAGCATTCCTTAGCAGCTTCTTTAGTTAATTTTAACGGTTAAAAAAACGAAGACCGTGACCGTCCCGTGACACGGGAGGACAATTGTGTTCAGCCATCGGATTACAGTGAGTTTTAAGGTTGAAACGGCGTGGGCAATTCAAGTTTAGGAATAATACCCAGAAATGCCGAGAGACGCAGTGCCGAGCACTAGAACACCACTCAAAAGAGATTCCGAGTCAGAAACAGAATCGGAACTAGTATTAATTCACTGTTAGTCAAACTCAGCGAAACGCAGCAGCCACAGCAACTCATACAGATGTGCATAAAAGGCGGAGTTCTTACTAAGCTGGTGTTTCTTGCACACCGCGAGGCATGTCCTCGCGAGACCAAAGCAGGCGACGAGACCAAAGCAGGCGACGAGGACAAAAGAGCGCTCGGAAGATGCGCATGAGCTCTCGGGCCTTGGCTGCAATAGCCGCGCTACAGGGGCTCGTATCTACGCGCGCATCGCTCCAATTCCAGAGCAAGAATGGCTCGGTGCTAGAGGTGAAGGAAGATGTGATCCCAATGTACGACAAGCTCGGTCTGGCGGTTGGCCGGATTCAAGCTGAAGCAGTCGTGTTGGACGAGGGCGACATGACGGTCTATTGTCGTATCCACAAGTCATATGTGCTCTCTGCAAACGTTACGGAGCCTGAGGAAGTGCTTCCCGAGATCCTCCTGCTCCGCGAAAAGGTTCGCGGCAAGGTCGTCATTATTGATTATATCGAGGCGTTGTGTGAAGAGAAAAACATGGCCACTTCCTCAGAAGGGATATCAGCTCGGGTGTTCGATACTCACATGATCTATGTCGCAAAGGAGAACTACCGAGCGCCTTTTGCTGCACGGTCTGTGTTTGCAAACAAATGGTCTGAGGATCTTTTCACCTCGACTCCAAGCTCACGCGCCCTCGTTAGTGTGCGATGGAGCAATTATATTGAAAGCACACTGGTCCAGGTTAAAGAACTTGAGTTGTTGGATGGGCAGCTGTGCACCGTGGTGTTAAACATCGACAAGAATGGATTTGTAACGATGTATGACTCGGTTGCTTTCAGGCTCGTTTTCAGGTGGGGATTCGGAGTCATTTACATTTGCGTTGCGCTCCTTGCAGTGTCGGCCATAAGAGTGAGGCAGCGGGATAAAGTGGCAGTCACGAGAAGAACAACTTATATCGTTCTCATGCTCAACACTGTGCCAATGGTAGTACTTGGCGTAATTTTTCTCATCGACGGCTATTCTTCCGAAGGAACTCTAACATTCCAGGTACAATGGTCCTTCAAAACGTTATTATTTGGGACTTCGTGCTGCTGCGACTATTTGCTGGCCCACTTTTGGCACAATGTAGTGTCTCACGTGAAAACACGGAAAGGCATTAAGCTCGGAGGCGTGTTCAAGGTAGTTGCCGCTGGAATGCTGCTGATTGATGTTTTTGTCGTCTTAGGATTCGGGTTTGATATGTTCAACACCATGTTCCTTATCTACTTCCTTCCTGTACTTGGGCTGGTTGCCCAGCTGATTGTGGCGACATACTTTACATGGTCCTCACGAAATTTTCTTCTGGTTATACACAGTCTTGACGACAGTGTCAAGGCAAGATACTTCCAAAACCTTTCCAGGTGGCTTATGCTTTCCGCGTTCGCATCTTTTATTTGGATACTGAGCGCAATCATACTCGAGCTCTTTCGCCCATACTATGCTTACGAGATTGCATGGTTCTGGCCAACGACCTTCACGATTGTAACTTCGAGACTACTCCACGCGATCGCGCAGATCAAATTCAGTTCCTTGCCGCGGAATTCGTCAGCCAAAGTAAACGTCGCTTCGCGCAAGCCACAAACCTCCACTGTGATCGGAAAAAATCAAAGCACGTCGAGGTTCGGCAGGAAGCTACATCATCGTGATAGCATTGAGATTGAGCATTAACGTAAATAACAACACAGGTTCTATAACTACGACAACCCCAACGCCCTTTCTTCCCCTCCGCCTCAAAATAAAAAACAGTGGACGTCCCTTTTCCTGCATTTTTATCCGTTATAGAATAAGAAAACGTCTGTAGGTTCAAAATATTCGGTAAGTAGAAATTCCATACGCCATCTCCATGCGAAAATCGTGGCAAGAAGAATTGTTCAAAAGTTCTCCCAAATTAAATAGAATTTCCTATCAGATTTTGAGATGAAAACCTCCTAGTGTATTTAGTTCGTTTTCGTACCCATGGCAGAACGAGAAGCCTACTAAAGTTTAGGATGAGTGCATTTGGTGGGATTTTTGAGTCGTGTTTAGTCGAAACACTCAGTAATAAGGGCAACCTAGGCAACCTGGTCCAAAATTTTGTAGAGGGTTATTCGAGGAAACGCGAACTTCATGTAAATGTTTCCTGATGGATACTTTTAAAAAGAGAGGGCGAAGCTACCCTGGTCGGTACTTCAGTTGTGGCCCGGGGCAAGAGGAAGATTCGCGTCTTTGTTGTGGTGAAGGTTATGGGATTCTTTGCGCGAGGACGCATGAGACGTAGAGCTTGGCGAGAAGAGGAGCTTGTTTGACGATCCGGAGAACACGCGGTATGACTTTCCGCTCGCACAAAGCTTGCAACATGGATTGCCGCAAGTGCTGCGTGCAGAATATGTCATGCGTCAACAGGAAACGGGTTCCAGAGCTCAAAGCGAAGGTCATATGCGGAGCTTCAACAAGAGCTCCACAAGCCACGTCAGACTAAACGAGAGCGCACAGAGCTACCGAAATACGCGTAGCATGCGAACTGGAATATGACAATGAAAGTTTGGCCTGCAATCGTGACCTGCAATATGGTACCTCTGAACAGGAAAAGAGATCTGGGACTTGGTTGCTGCTATCTGCACTGCTTTTCATTTGGGCTTGCCAAATATGTTTGGAATTACTCGGAGAAATTTGAGACCTTTGCGGCCAAAGAGGAACTCAAGTCAAGGCTCTCTGCAAATCTTTCACACGGTTTTCAAGCTCACAACTTTGATCACGATGAGTATTCTCAAGTGCGTCAAGGAAGATGATGATGCCGATGGTGAGGACATTGGGTGCATTATTAGTTCGTGACGAGTTCGTTGCACATATAAGAAAGCGCGAGAAGGTCTCCGCGTTGTTTGCGTCTAATTCGAAGGACTTCGGCATGTTACACAAGGTGACCAGAATTGGCGCGGAGTTGAGGCGCGCATTCCGCAGTTGTGTTCTTCTGCTTTCACAGATTGATTTCATTCTCAGCAAAGAGCCCACAAGTTTGACTGTCTAGGAATGATACAACGGGAGATTCAACGTTTGGTGGAGGGCTGAGGTTAGGACGCTACTGAAGGATGCAGAGGACCTGGTCGCGGCCGAGGAGGCTGGACTGCGTGGGAAGTCTACACAAAAAAGGTTCGCGCGTACCTCAAGTCATGTGAGTCTTCAGGCAGGAAAGAGATCTCCAGCCGAGCTCTCAGGAAGCGATGCACCCTGGTGGCGATAGCTTTCGACCTACGGCACACCACAAGACCGGCAGCAGCAGCAGTAGTAGTAGTAGCGGCTTCGAAGCCAAAGTCGGGGATGCAGATGTGTCAACAACGTTTAGACCTGGCACGAGCGGGACGAGGCCGTATTCTGTGAAGATGCACCTTTTGTTGCGCCTTGTCGAAAACATCAAAGCTTTCGAAGCCTTCAAATCGCGGATATGAGCAGTGCGGAGCAATTTCATCGTGCCGGGTCCAATGGCTCTCATGAGAAAACGAACAAGCATTGTGCGACGCAGGAAGCTGATGATAAATCGGCTGGTGGAGCACGATAGTGTCAGATTGCTGGGTGAAACTTCAAAAGGGATTTATCCACAAAGTGCAACAAGAGGTGCATCTTTCTCGATACGTCTTATCTCGAAAAAAGCATGTCGCAAATATGTCAGATCTAGGAGAACTGCTTAAAACACGCACCAAGTTGTGCCAAATTAATGACATTGGTTTGGAACTTCCCAGGCTTATCGAAAACATCAAATTTGCTTTTGCACGAAGATCCATGGCTATCAGCAACGCTTGCGTTGTATCGAAAGTGGACATTTGTCGCTGGGATGACGTAGGGCGCGGTACGACTTTTACATCAGTTTTCGGGGCAGCTAGCCTGCCAAGCTCCGTCGCGTACGATGCAGATAAAGAAGAACTTTGTGTGGTGCTCTTTTTTATTCAAGCAATACCTGATACGAAAACACTCGCGGTATGCAACGTTGCTGCACGAACGTCTTTCAAAAACGGTGCTCTCAGATGAACATGAGTTTGGCGCACTTGTGGATTCCGTTTGCTTCTTGGCAAACTTTAATCTACTCTGCGAAACGGCAGACCTCAGGATTGTGCCTTGTCAAAACTTTGCGCAAGTTCGACAGCTACTTTGTATTTCCTGACTTGCAAGAGAAGGCCACCAGTTCTGGTCTTCTCAAGCTCTCAATAACTTTTCCATTTGATCCGTACACCGGTACGTCAAGTGACGGTACACCAATCTTGACTAAAGGCACAGGAAGAGAAACTCGGAGTCAAGCCACGCAAGAAGTCGATATGAAAGAAAATGAACGCAAATCGAGCGCGGTGTAAAACTTGGGAAGCACAAGAGGTAGAAGACCATCAACACGATTCTTACCTCTAAAAAAATGTGACCACATTTGCTAATCCCCCAGCAAGTGGAAACTGTACGGCGAAGGCACGTCCAATTCTACTGCATTGCACGTCGCATTCTACAGAGGCAGGCGCAACTCTCACCTGTCAAAGAACTAAAACAATCAGTCGAAATCTCAAAAGATAAACTCTAAGCATGGCGTAACATTGCTAGGCTCGGAGTGGCCCGGTTCTTTTCAAATACCAGGAATTTCGCTAAGCGAGTTCTTTAGGAGTTGGGAATTGAGTACAGAGCACAGATTCAAACAGAGCTTGCTTAGGGAGCGTGGGGAGTGGGTTGCCGTGAGAGCCAGGAGACTTGGACTCGGACTCGGAGCCTCGCAAGTGTAGCTCAACGCTTAGCACGATGTCTTCACATGCCCTCCGACAAGACACCGTTCGCCCTCGCAGCGAAATACACCAAGCTTCCTTCAACTTTCGAATTTGGATTCCCTTGCGGCCTTTCCTGCAGACTTCAACCTTGGAAGCGATTCGCTGACGCCCTCGCTGAGATCTCGAACTCCAAGAGAGAGGAATAATTCGCAGGGCGGGCCGCCAGCTGCGGCTTGCATGCCATTTGAGAAGAAGCGCAAATGAGGAGAGCGTAAAGTGCGCTCAGTGCTGCAACGAGCAAAAATGACGACGAATACTGTTCTTCAGAATCAGTGGCGACGGAAGTGGAATAGATTCCGATCGCGACTGTGAAGATACCGCCGCATATGCAGGCTTCATAGCGACCTCACAGAGGGGGTCCAAGGCTTCTTCTGGTGCGTGGGTCAAGTTCATGCCACGCTTGTTTGACATGTTTGGTTAAGACCACCTCCGAGTCCCATGGGCGACGAAAAGGAGCGACAGGAAAAAAGCAACGCGTACATTTCTGGCACTAAAGAGTATGAATACGGGGAGACGTCGGTAAATTCATCAGTATCTCCTGATTGCAAAATAATGAACTGGTCAAAATTTGAGGGTAAGTTAGAATTGCTCGGAGAGCCGACCTGTCTACGATGCTGACTGACTGTAGCGTACTCGCAGATTGTGAATTGAGCGCGGTTCTGGCTTACATATTGCTAATCCACAAAGGGTGTCACAAATTGAAAGACAAGAAGGAGGTGTCCGTGCTCGAGGTTGTTAGAGAGGTCCGCCCTTCGCGCATCGCAATGATTTTAGGAGACCTTTGCAAAAGAGCGCACTCTTTGCAACATCACCACAAGAACGAAGGATGGCCTCGGCAAGGGAAGAAGGCAAGTGATTTTTCTCGTCTAAATCTGTACGAGAGCATGTTGATCTGGTGGACTTGGTATCAAGATGAATACAAAGTCCAACACAATTCCAAACCGTTCGACAAGACGGTCCCATGGCCAAGCTTCCCAGAGGACGGAAAGCCCAACTGTGATTCCGCTAACGTAACCTCCATGAAAAGAGGCGACACAGTCCAGTTCCACAAGTTCTCCCTGAGCGATTTCGGTGAGCAGTTCCTTGAAGAAATGCAACAAATGTAAGGACAGGTTTCGCTTGCCTCCTTTTTACTTAACCTGGATCTCCACAAGTGTGAGCGTTACGAACCACACTAGTGGATAGGGTAGGAGTACACGAGAGACCAATAATTGGTGCTTTCACTTGCAAAGTGTATTTTGCTTGTTCGAAACTATTGCCTATTTACTTAAGCCAAAAAGTTACCAATTCAATTTCGTCAAAATTCCACTCATTTTGTTTGCGCACAAACTCTACTTATTTTGCTCGCTCGGAACTTCTGTCAATACCATTTAAGCGAAAAAGCTACTTATTCTGTTTGGTCAAAGTTTCCACTTGTTTTACTTGCTCGCAAATTCTACTTATCTCACTTGCTTCAATCTACTGCCATTTTCACTTAATCGAAAACTCTACCAATGGTGTTTGGTTGAACTTCCTACCAAATTCGAAAGCATAAAAATTCTACTTATTTTACTTGATCAGAACTACTGGTAGCTTTTCTTATTTATTGCATTAATGACATGATCCACCAATTCTGCTCAGGAATCTCACCAAGATTTCTCTCCGAATTTCTACCATATTTTGGACCTACAGACGAATGTTGAACTGCAAGTGACTGCAAGTGGGAATATTTTAGTAATAGTAGTACAAAGTTCGAGTCAAGTTCAACTGCATGTTATTAAGAGTGGTAGAGCATATTATTCCCCACCATTGGAATGTTGGGTATTGACACTCATAAGAGTCCGTTACCACTACAAGCACCGTGACCATGGCAGCCACTTGCCAATTTTTGCACCGAAGCAAGCTCACACCCTCGGTTTGCGAGGAAGCGGGCGGATAGAGCCCGGCTAAAAATTGGTCGGGCGAGCATCCCTCAGGCACGTTGGCGCCTGATCTCGCGCTTTGCTCTCCTGACGATCGGTCATGCGACACTCATACTGGTTCGCGTTTGCAGCCAGTGTTGCTGCCAGCGGAGTGGAAGGAGGGCTCGTTCTCACGCATGAGAATGGATCTGCATGGTCAACGCCGGACGCCGTGCAAGCTATGTACGAGCGCCACGGAGTTCAGTCAGGACAAGTCTCGGCACACACAGCAACTATTCCCACATCGGAGCACCTGGAGCTATACTGCCGCATCCACGAGCTGTATTTCGAGAACCCCTACGACTGGCCTCCAGCCGAAGCGGCGTCTGACCTGCAAACGCTCCGCGCCGCGTTTAAGGACACGATTGTTCTACTCTTCTATCAAGACGCATACTGTGCGCAGCCTACAGAGCAGACAGCTGGTGAGAGCATCTCAGCGGAAGTTTTTGACACCCACATTGTCTTTTTCTTGAACAACACGGATCATTCTCCGTTTCTGTCAAGAACGATCTATGAAAGCGTTTGGAGCGAGCATTTGGACACAGTACCAGCCAACCGAACACTGGCTTTGACTTACTTGCCCAGTGATATTGATCGACTCCTTCGTTTCGGGCAAAGCAGTGAGGAGCTGTTGATCGTGATCGCAAATCTGACCATTGACGAAAATCCATTCCTTCGCATGTTTGACAATACTCTTTTTAAGTTGGTGTTCCGATGGTGTATGGGACTTATGTACACCGCATGCGGCTTGCTAGCGGTCTGGACACTCTGGAAACGCGAGGCCACCCCGGGAATTACTACCACACGGGCGATGCGTCTCGTGTTGTTGCTCAACATTGTGGGCATGCTCATCCTCGGGGGAATGTTTCTCTATGACGGATACTTCTCACAAGGAAACACCTCGTTTCAAGTTCAATGGTCATTTCGCTCATTGCTGTTTGGATGTTCTTGCAGCGGAGATTATCTGTTAGCAAACATCTGGCAGAGCGTAATTTCTAGGATACGCAAACGGGATCATCTTTACTTGGAATTGCTCTTTTTGACAACCGCAACGATCATGGTCATTATGGACATTACTATTATCATAGCCTTCGGGTTTGACCTCTTGGCAGCAGAAGTCGCCTACAACTTGCCAGCACTGGCGATGGGCGCACAAGTCGTCGTAATAGGATATTTTACCTGGACATCTCGAAATTTCATCAGCCTTGTTCGAACAATTGACTTGGCTGATCGGCTGGGCCTTTTAAATCACATGGCAAGGTGGATCAAAGTGTCCACGGTGGCGTCTTTCCTGTGGGTGACGTCCACTGCTTTTGTGGCTCTCAACGAGATGTTGTATGCGCGAAGTCCAATTGCCCATGCATCTCTCAACTTTGTGATGCTGCTGGCACGCTTACTAAACTCTGTGTCGCAGGTGAGATTTTGTACATGGCCTCAGCATTCCTCGAAAAGCGTGGTCCCAGGAGGAAAAGGCAGCGTTCAAACCACACACAAGATCACTTCGCAGTAGGATTTGAAAGGTCCCGACTTGCGCATCAGGCAGTATCATCTGCCATCTATTACGCCCCGCTCGACACGCTCATCTTCGCTCATTTTTCGTCCATCCGCTGTGTCGCGTCAGAAATATCTCTCCCTGCGTGGTGGCTTTTGTTTTGTTTTGTTTTGAAATTTTGAATTGGCTTTACTTTTTTTTAACTTTGATTTGCGGAACTCGGTTCTTCCTGACGAGGAATGTCTGCTAGAGCCAGGCTTACTCGGTGCGTAGGCTCTTGTGGTACCTTACCTTCGCCAGGCGGCCTCAATCAGCCTTACAGAACTTCTATTCTCCACTCCACTATGCAGCGGTTACAGCTGCTCAAATCGTTTGTTGTTCACTGTCGTTCGCCTCCGCTGGAACTGTCTATTCTCCATCAGAATGAAGGGGTCAATACGATTCAGAAAATGGTGTATAAGACTTGCTGGGGGCTGCAATTCTACTAGCTAGCTAGCCGAGGCCCATTTAGCATCGATAGTAGTGCTACTAATAATAATATTGACTGACGAGTCAGTATCGACCTTCCTCTCGGTTGGTTTCACGGTCAACTCTTGACCCGCGCGGCGTCGAGCAACTCGAGGAGTATTTCAATTGACTGTGACATCAATCAACTCGAGGTTTGACTCACAGCGAGTGCACGTTTTACGTTGATGGTCCCTCACAGACCTTGTTTTGAAGTTGCAACTGCACGGAATTAGAGAGCCGTTGGGGTGTATTTGACCGTACCTTACCAGGACTCGTAGCAGATGAGCTACAGCAGAGGAATGGCCGTTGCCCAGAGTCAGTGCGACCCGCCCTCAACAGGCGGCACACACATACTCTTCGCGCTGTCCACATGCAGAGTTCTTTTGCACGTTGTCATTTCGCGCAGTTATCTTTAAACATCCATCAAGAGATTTGAATCTTGAACTAATTGCGAGGGAAGAGCAACGACTTCACACAGAGTTTCATTTCACTGATCTGAAGGAGCTCGGCCCGCAACGAGATAGCAAGTTGAGCTAGAGGGGGGAAAGCGAACCGGAAGCTACGCGGATGGAGGAGGGGCAGCGTTCGTGACTTTTAACTTTCGCAGCGAGGTGCAGTCAGCCCTCTCTCGCGCGCGTGTTGCACCGACAGGCAGAGATTCAGTCGCGCATCGCGCACCTTAAACGCACCTGCGATGCGGGGCGGGAAAGAATTACTTTGGACTTGCTTATGGCTCTCCGCGTGGGCGTGGGCGCCGGTGTCGGGCACGCTATTGATTCAAACGGGAGCAAACACCAGCACCGTCGAGGGAGGCGAGGTTTATCAAATTTACGAAGCATATGGACTGGGCACTGGTCAGAACGTGACCGGGGATGTGGTGGGCCTGAATCTGGAGGATTTTGAGCAGTATTGTTTTCTCCACAAACTATTTTTTGATGCAAAGTCACTTAATTCCACCGGTGATACAGAGGATGCTGTGTCGAGCCTTCGCTCGAAATATAAAGGTAAAATTTTGCTTCTCCGCCATGAGAAAGTAAGCTGCAGTGCGCCAGATGAAGGGACAGCAGGGGAGAGTATATCGATGTTTGTCTTTGACACTCATTTGCTCTTTACTGTGGAGGCGACCGATGTGGTACCGATGGCATCTCGGTCAATATACACTGGGTTTTGGGCCAATTCTTTCTCCGAGAGCACCGCCGGAAAACTTTTCGCGCTTACGAAACTCGATGACGCACTAGACCTTTTTTTACAATCGCTTGAAGAGACGTCAGATGACAAGTCTTCTGTGCCTGGGACCGTTCAACTAGACGAGAATCCGTTTCTGACGATGTACGACTCCGTTTGGTTTCGGTCAATCTTTCAGTTTGGGTTCGGATTGGCTTACATTGGTGCGAGCATGTTTGCAGTGTGGACTGGAAAACAACGCGCTAGGCACGTCAGGTTGCAAACGACAGCCTCCATGCGGATAATTCTCTCCTTGAATGCCATCTGCATGTGCCTGCTTGGCGCATTTTTTCTCTACGATGGGTACTTCTCTCTTGGCCACTTCAGCTTTCAGTTGCAATTTTCTTTTCGAACTCTACTGTATGGCTCCAGCTGCAGCTGTGACTACCTTCTTGCATATGTGTGGCACACGGTTACGTCAAAGATTCTGAAGAGGACGTCGAAGGTCCTGGAAAATGCTTTTATCATTGTTGCAAGTGCAATGGTAGGGTTGGACATCTTTTCTATTCTAGGTTTTGGGTTTGACTTGGTAGACACGAGGTTTCTTATCGTTTCGGTTCCTGGCATGGCGTTTCTTGCGCAAATTCTCGTCATGGCATACTTTACGTGGTCTTCCCGACGATTGCTGAGCATCGTGAGCAGCCTTGGTCCAGTGTCTAAGATGGACTACTTCAGACACCTTGCTAAGTGGATGGTCGTTTCTGCCACGGCGTCTTGTATCTGGATTTTTGCTCTCATCCCCGTTGGGGCTTTTCAAACAAGCTATGTGTGGAACCATCATGTATACGCCGTGTCAAGTTTTCTCCTCATCTTGTCGAGATTTTTGAACTCCGTTGCACAGATTAAGTTTTGCGGAGTACCTCCAACCGCGAAATCTGTAATGGCGGTGCATGCAACAACCGAAACGGCAAACTCCAGAGAACCCAAGTCAGCAGCTGCTGTGGTAGCATCGTCAGGAGTATCTTGACCTGTGCCTGTCTGTGGTCCTCAAGAGATCAGAATCAGATTGTCCTGGACGTTCAAACAAACGTGTTTGAGCAATATTATTTTCAAAGCACTGCGTAATCAGTCAGCTAACCTACTAAATGAGACAAACAAGTTTCTAGTAGACCTTTCTTTGAGATTGACGAGCCGAGCCAGCCAGCAACAGAAAGCTTCACCAAACTAACGACAAACACCTCGCTGATCCGTAGAAAGAACGGTTTTTTAAATGAAACCACAAAACTTCAATGAACATGCAACGGCCCGAGGGTTTCCTACAGTTCTCTCAGCATAGTTTTATTTCTACATCTAAAAAAATCGGACCTGATTTGCTAATCCCCCAGCAAGTGGAAACTGTACGGTGAAGGCAGCGGTAGCTGCCTAATCCCCCAGCAAGTGGAAACTGTACGGCGAAAAGGCAGCGGTAGCTGCGTAGCGAATGCACGTTTCGTTCTGCTGCTTTGCACGTCGCATTCTACGGAGAGGAATAGAGCTGCCGTAAGGCAGTTCTATCCGATCCTCCCGTTAGGCGATTGAGTACGCCTGCCGAAGGCATGGCGCTACTCAAGAGCCTATGCACCGAGTAAGCCTGGCTCCGGCAGGCGCAACTCGCAAAGTTGAACTATGAACGCAACGAGTAAGCCTGGCTCCGGCAGGCGCAACTCTCAAGCACGAAGAAGACCGCCGAAGGCGGGCGCACTTTGGCTTGTACATACAAAAAGAGTTTCTTGTTGTAAAGCTCTCCAAGGTAGCTAAAATTAGTCTGTCGTGGCCGTTCATAGCCACCCACTATGACAGGCTACTGATCCTTACCAGCGTTCGCTTCCGTTAGTGCACGTTACGAGAAACCATGATGTATTCTCATTCATTCCAGGAGGAGGTTGCAATCGCCAATAATTGAGAAAACTTGCAAATCAAGTCGCCAATAATTGTAAAATGACGGGTAATTCTCGAGGTCGGGTGTCAGGAGCGCTGTTTGCAAATTCTTGCAAGGCGAGGTGTGTGTTTATGTCTGCGGATAAGTGAGGTAGAGAGCAAGCGCTGAGACTGCTACCAGAATGGCACCCAACATTGGCACAGGTTACCGCTCCTCACTATCGTTCGCCTCGATGAATGGGACCACCGAAAATGGGGTCGAGCTGGTACCGTGCCTTGTAGTTTGTGTTAGGCAACAGTGGTCCTGCACCACACTGTGGCAGGCGTTTCAGCTGCTAACTATCGTTCGCTTCTTTTGGAACTGGCAGTTATGGAGTTCTAGGAAACTTTTGCAAACCCGAGAATACTTCGTGAGTGTTTATGAGCTCTCGCGAGAATAGCAAAGGATGAGAAGAAGTTGTTTTGCAGGTGGAAGGAAAGAACTGAGGTCTACTTTAGCTAACCTAAACAGTCTTTGTGCTTTTGGCCTTTGGCGTCTCTTAGTCCTGATGTTGCAGGTCATCTTCCCCGAAATTCAATAACTTAAAAAATTAATCTCCGCTATCACTCTTGGTCTCATTTGCTGTTCTAAAAATGTTAATTGGGAATTCACAAAGAGAAATTCCAACCATGAAAAGCATTTCTATGCCGCCGGCAAGGCGCTCACCACCGTTTTGCCTTGGCATTCATTTGAGAATTTTCGGAAATTAGGTGCACTTTCGGCAAATACTTGGTTTACTGACGACACCGGCAGGTACGGTTTTAGTGCATTGTTTTGCGAGGCTCCTCAGATGGACGAGATACTGGCTGTAGATTTCTATCGTAGTCTGCGGACACCTCCAACCGCCTCAGGCTCGAGGCTCGGTAATTTTTTAACCGTCGATTTGGAACTGGTACGGGTGGTACGGGTATCTGTACCGCCACTTGTACCAGTGCAGAGCACAGTGAATGTTACCAGTAGGTACCGTGAGACAGTTCCGGCAAATGATTCGAGACGTTGCACCGCATTGCAGCGTTTACAGTAGAAGCAGCCACGGGGCAATGCACGCAGTAGCTCGAGCGGCGGCAGACCCCAAACTCTCTTGGAGGGATTTATTTACAAAAGAGCCCATTCACCGCAGTCATGAAAGGTCAGGCACTGTTCTGCCTCTTGGCACTTCTCCACGGCGTTTGCGGAGAGCGAGCGCTGCTGCAGACGAATCTTCGCAACGCGGTTCTAGCTGGAGCCAACGAAGATGCACGCTTCAATACTGACCCAGAGGTAGCAAAGGCAAGTTTCGAAAAGGCGCAAAAAGACATCAAGGACGGGACCGCACCTAACGCCTGGGGAAGCAATCCGGCTTTCTCAAACGCGAACGGTTTCGCAAATTGGGGGTAAATTGATGTAAGAATTTTTTTTTAAAGGTCTGAAGAGTGTAGTAGGTAGCGAAGATGCCCCAAGATGAACTTCAGCAATTCTAGTTGTGCACAGTATTGAACAAATTTCTTTCCAAAAAGTGCAACAAATTTTCAAATCACAATCAAGTAAAGAAATCAATCAAGTAAAGAAATTAATCCTGAAATCGACTGCACTCCTGCACCGATAACTTTCATAAATTCCAGAAATGTTCATTTTCTAAGCCCAGCACCGAGGGTTCTTCGAGCTTGACGAGACAAGACACGAGAAGAAAAGCACAATCACGCGAAGGGAAACGCACGCCTTGGGAAGTGACTCGAATTAGCGGAGGTAGAAAAACCGACGAATAATGGGACCGCGGCTAGCAACAACGTTGGCCGGGGATCCCGGCCGCTCGCGTTCCTTTATCAAATTAATTAACCCATGGTTCTCGAGAGTTTTAAAGGGAGAAAGGAGGGGGTTCGAGATTGATCTTTTCTTTGCAAAGGTTGCTTTTAAAAAAAATGCGATTCTTCGTTCTTGGTGATTGTTGAAGGAAAGAAAAATGCCTCTCGAAGTTTTTTTGACAGCCGATACGTTTCGGAAAATTCAAGTCCATTCTTCTACACGCTGGCCCAGCACTCAGGCTTTTTCGAGCTGGACGATTTCCTGGTGTTGTGATGGTCGATCTCGTCGAAGTGAATCTCGCAGGTCTTGCTATAGATCTCAAAACCGGTACAACCCGGATACAAGTACGAGCACAGCAAGTAACAGTTTGACCTCAGCGCATCACGGTTCTTCTGCAGATTTTTGAAGACGATGTAAACGCCCTGAGAATTATGCTGATCTCGGCAGAACCCGTCTCTAACTAAAGCAAAATTATAAGCCCAGCAGACATCATAAGTGTCCGCACTGCGACGAGTGCACGAGGTCGTCTTGTGAGGTGCAAAGCCGGTCACTGCCTGAATATGAATTTCACAAACCCCCTTCTTCTCCTGAAATTCAAAAGCTGCGCAATTGATGTCCGAATAGCAAATGGCCTTACATTTTTCATAGTCGCAGCTTTTGCACCCGATGTAGTAATCACCTTTGTCATTCTTGGTTCCTTCTGCTCGGCAGTACCCACCCAAGGATTCAGCCCGAGACTCGAGGCAGTAGTTTCCTGTGGGGCCGTAATCATGATAGCCGCAGTCAGTGTATTTACACCATCCATTAAACTTTTCCGAATAGCAGTAGTATAGGTCAACATTGCCCAGGGTGCGCTGTTGCACTGGAACAAGCTCCTTCACAAGCTCTGCGGATTGATCCTCTGAGTCAGCCTCTTCAGCTTCCATGTCGCCTTCGTCGTCATCTTCGCTTTCAGCGTCATCTTCGCTATCATCTGCACTCTGATCGAAGTCATCCTCGAAGTAATCCTCGTCCTCATGGGGCTCACTGATTGTCATGTTTTGCAAACCTTGCAAAAGTCGCTCGCCCTCCTCCAGCTCACGTCTACATTGAGCTTGCTTGATCCATTTGCACTTGAAATGTGAGGTGCTCTTACAATATTGAGCCTTTTTGCAATACCAGACATAGTCAGACTTGTAGCCGTTCGGGCAACGGTAGTGGCACTTTTTTCTGCTCGTGCACCTGCCCTTCTTCTTTTTGGCAAGATCCCGTGAGTTTGATGCCTCGCTAACAAGGTGCTGATTCTCAAGCCGCAATTTGCGTTGCTCGACAATCGCAGCTCCAAGTTCAACACCAGTTAATCCTGATTCCACCAACTCCCGGGGAGTGCGGACCTCATCAATCAAGCTCCCGGTGCCGAAGACCGAGGCGAACAGCAACACCGCCGCTGGAAGAGCCGCCCGCATGCTACCTGTTTTGAAGTGCCAGAATACTTCTACACCAGGGATCAAGGTTCATGTTTTGGGTCTGTCGGCCACGAGGTCTGCGCTAAGAGCAGCTATAAGCAGCTCACACAGCTCCAGCAAAGCAAACCATAGTGACCATCGGTAACATCGTGTGGAGCTCACATGCTTTCAGTTCTGTAGTCTCGCTTGGGGAGCAACTTGCTAGTGGAGCCATCAGTAAACGCGCCTTGATCCTCCATCGGAAAATTGTGTCCAGAGATGTCCAGAGTTCAGGAGGAGTCTGGAACCAGTCGATCTGTCTCAAGAAGGCAGCACAGTGGGGGGGGAGGGGAAGGCACTAGTCGATTCTCTCTCAAGTGCTAACTGTAAGCTATACAGTTGAGGAAAAATCGGCCTCTCTATCCGCTATCTCGGCTAGCTAGCTAGCTAGTTGTGAGTAATAGGCGTTAGCGTGTTGATGGAACGTGATGAGTCACTGAGCTCACTGCAGTTTTATCTCCTGTAGGGAGAGGTGTGCACTTTCACGTCAGTCTCACCAAGACTAGTCTCGTCTATGTTGTTGCGTAGCTTGTGAAATGAAAAATTCAACTTTGAGAATGGGGAGGTGGAGAATTGAGAACTGCGCGACGGTAACTTAAGCACAGAATAACTTTGTTAGTGTCTCCGTATCTCATTAACACTGTAAATCTGCTTGATTGAGAGAAGTATTTCTTCATCCAGTAGCGCGCTATTAAGACTCTTTACGGAGAGCTAGTCGGAGGCGGAATTTTCAGCCTTGTCAATCTTTTTCATCTATTCCTTCTTCCTGTTTCTTTGTACAGCGACTGTGACTGAACGGCACGTGGTTAACGAAATCAATATTACTTGTGTAGCAGTCACGAGGAAAGTGTTCAGACTTTTATTTATAAATCTAAGCTTATCACGTGCTCAAGCGAAATGCAGCTTGACAGGATCTCTAGACTAGCTAGTAGTAGCTTGGTCGCTCAACTAGCTGCTAGCTAGGCTAGAGCTAGCTAGCTAGTAGACTAGAGTGGATAGGTTCTTGTAGCAGTAGATGTAGTACGCACGTCGTGTGGAGGCGGTGAGCTTTCGGGCAAACTGCATCGCAAATGGATGGTTGCGCATCGAAAAAAAAGAAGGTGCCTCTTTGCCCTTCGCCTCTCTTCATGAACAGTCGACTTTCACAAGGCTTGAATACGCCTCTTAGCACTTATTTATGTGAAGCGTACTTCTTGAGACGTGTACGACTATTTATTAAGCTAGGCAAGCCAAAGCTAATTCTTTAGCGCGCAAGGAAGCAGGATTCCCTCCCACACAGTTCCAATGATAGCGAAGGATAGTGAGAAGCTGTAATCCGTGCGAAAGTGGGTGCCTCCCATGCCTCCCATGCCTCCCACATGGCTCCACGTGCCTAGTTGAGCCCATAGCTCTTTCCAGCGCAAGGTGGCTATGAGCAGCCAGCACCGTGTCTGTAGAGTGGAGGAATGGTCCGGAATTGTTTCGGAATGGTGCGGATGGGGAATAAGATCAAGCTATTGCGACTTAGCTCTGGTTCACTCTACTTTCCTGAACTGGAGGGAAACCTGTGGGTGCCTCGAATTCAAAGAGTCAGGAGTGGCTCTAAGAAGCTAGCCACCATAGTCCCGGCCACTGATGACGGGTTAAGGTAAACACTATGGTCAGGCATGGTGATGATGCACGCCCACTTTCAAGAGATCTCACGTGGGCAGTCGAGCAGAATTCAGAACAACGAGCGCCGCGTTGCCTTTGCGAGACCACCAGGCAACCTGGAAGCGCGAAAACAGTTTGGCACGGATTCGAGACTGCAGAAAGCATTGTAGGTATGCGCTGGCAATTTTTGGTGACATTGTTGGCGGCTCTGGTGGCGACGACTTGCTGTCGCAACGTCTGCGAGCTGCTGAACCGTTTCCCTGAGAAGGATGACGACGATACGGAGTGCGGAGCCTGCTATGATGGGTACGTGAGCGGGTTGGAGGGCGTGGGAAAGTGCGTTTTCAACGCATCTCAGCGGGTGCGAACCTTTGAACTGGTGCAAGGTGCGGAGCTCAATCCGTTCGAACGGGCCCAAACAAGCGGTATCTCCGTGTCGGACAGGTATTACTTGAGTCCGTCATTTGCGGACTTGTTTGGTCAAGGATATGACGATGTATTCGTGACCTCACAGCTTGGAGCTACTGTGATGTTCAAAAACGACGGGCTGGGGAATCTTGTGGTGGATAAAAAGAACAACCCTTTCGCTGGATTCCAAACCACAGTAAATCAAATTAGCTTTGGAGATTTGGACGGAGATGGAGACCTTGATGCGTTGTGTGTTGGGGTGGACTACTCAAAAGATCTCCCTCGTTTTATCGCTTACTTTAGAAACAATGGCAAGGGCAAGCTGAAACGGGTGGAACCCGCCCCGATCAATCTCGTGTCACAGGAGGTCAACTTCGTAAAGTTTGTTGACATTGACCTCGATGGCGACCTCGACATTGTTGGTGGCGGTAAAACTGGCATGTGGTGGCTATTTCGCAACGTTGGCTCTCGAACCGAGCCGAAGTTTGAGTACGTCAGTGACACCGATCCCAGCAATCCATTTCGCAACTTTAAAAATGACAACTATGCAGGCGAAATGGTTTTTGAAGACATGGACGGCGATGGGGACTTGGACCTGCTGTATGGGCTTCAGCTCGGAGTTATTGACTATTACAGAAATGACAACAACAGCTTCGAATTGATGCCGTCCACAGCCAACCCCTTCGGTCACCTGCTCTCGTGCACGGCGGAGCTCGGCTCCGACCTTCTCAACCCAAAGTGCATGGCGAGCATTGCTTTTGGAAATTTGGACGGCACGCGATCTCTTTACGTTGGCCGGTTTGGTCACATGAATGGATACCATATCGATCGCTTGATGGAACTGGGCGTCGTCGGACACAACAACTATTTGTACCTCGGCTCCAACCCCTCCCGATTTCATGCAGTCACGGACTATCTCGAGTCAGAGTACACGTACGATGTTGAAGCAGGGGAAACGCGCAATTTCAAGATCACAATGGCCTT
This sequence comes from Parietichytrium sp. I65-24A, assembly GCA_012862575.1. NCBI lineage: Eukaryota > Bigyra > Thraustochytrida > Thraustochytriidae > Parietichytrium > Parietichytrium sp. I65-24A. Next base: position 10,319 of record BLSF01000111.1, on the reverse strand, counting down.
TTGGCGTCCGGCGATCGGCGGTCAGGTGCAGGGGTTTGCGTCTATGGACGACGGTAGTGTCCACCGTATTTCGACGAAGAGCCCTTTTGATCAAACATTCATACCAATCGCCGCTATCCCTGCTCTAAAGCGAGCGGCTGGCGCGGCTGTCACAATAGACCATCTGAATGAGATCTTGTATGTTGGAAGCGCAGAAGGAACCTTTCGCGCATTCAAGCTGAACCGCGACGACTTGAACGAATTTCGCGAGCTTGAAGGATCCGACAATATCTTGCGCGATATCACTCCCGAGCCCTACTCGAATGTAGCATTTGCCGACTTGGATGGCTCGGGGCAGAAAGCTTTTGTCACAAGCGAATTCAGCAATCGGTGTTTTGAGCCCAGCAAGAAAAAGGCCAACGCTATCCAAGAGTGTAAGGACGACTTTGGCATTGCCGCACTCCTCGGCAAACAATCTCAAGAGTCAACACAGATCACAGCAGCACACTTTACTTTCACGGACATTGACAACGATGGTGACTTGGACATCATCCTTGGGTCCAGCGATCTACTCATTCTGCGTAACATTGGCACTCCCACCGAGCCAGCGTTTGAGCGCTTCGAGACCATGCAAAGCCCCCTGTTCAATGCCGACCCCGGTGATGAAGCTTATCCAACTGTATTCGACTTTGACGGCGATGGCGATGATGACCTTGTCGTTACCACACGGCGCGGAGGAGTAGTGCTCTACGAGAACACCGCGAAGGAGTGTGCAACTCTCTGTATGGGGGGCAGAGGTGTTTGCGCAATGGACACCAAGTCTAGGTCTGTCAACGAACTATTGCACCGAATTGTGGGTGACTTTCAGGGTCTTCCAAGCTCGCAATCTGCAGCCGGCATGTGCTCGTGCAAAGCACAGTTTGAAGGCAACGCTTGCGAGCGATGCAGTGCTGGCCGCTACGGTCTAGAGTGTGAAAGTACCTGCCCTTCCTTCTCCTCCACCCTAACGGTCGAGGAAAAAATACAGCGTCGGTTCATGGGTTCCTTCCCATATGCGAGTGTAGATGACTGCGTCTGTAACCCTACTTTCGTCAGGAACTCTGCCTCAGACAATCAAGGCATACCGGAATCTTTCGAGTGTGTGTGCAATGCAGGATGGCAGTTCATTAGTAGTGACGGAATTTGTGAGAGGTGTCCGCTGGGAACTTTCAAGTCGGACCTGTCACGCACGGAGTGCGAGCCTTGCAACGCCGATGACAATTTCGTCACCACCAACAATGTCGGAGCGAAGGATCGCGCGGAATGTGTGTGCAAGGCATCGTTTGAATTCGGCGACGACGGGCAGTGCGTTTGTCCATCCGGAGCTGGGTTTCTGAGCGAGTTTGGTGTGTGCCAAACCTGTAAAGTTGGGACGTTCAAGGCCACTTCAGCATTGGTCGAATGCACTCCCTGTGGAGATGAAGCGGCTTTTTTGACAACCGAGCGAAGTGGTGCTACAGATGCCTCCGAATGCATTTGCAAAGAATCGTTCGAGATGCACTCCGGAGCATGCTCGTGCCCGCCTGGCTCTGGCTTCAACGCCGCCACACTGGCCTGTGAGCTTTGTCAGACCAGCCTGTTCAGCGACACTTATGGCGTGGAGCCTTGTCAAATGTGCCCCGACGGTCTCACGACCTTCCACTCCGGATCCACAGAGTGTGAGACTGCGTTGTGCGATGATGGCTATGAGCGTGACCCCACCACGTTTGCTTGTCTGCCATGCCTCACTGGGTGGTATCGCGACAGTACCTCTGTATCTTGTCAAAAGTGCCCCGACAACCGGCCGCTCACCATCTTCAACGCCTCCACTTCCTTGGATGCTTGCATGTCGGTATCTGGATCGTTCGTTGCGGCTGGTGCCGTCATGTCCTGCACAGACTCTGATCTAGCCGACAAGGTAACTTGTGACTACCCAGGCATTACATTGGAAACGCTACCTCTGCAAGACGGGTACTGGCGAGTCTCTAACCGCTCGCTGGACATCCGAGCCTGTCCCAAGATGGAGTATTGCATGGGGCGAGCTAACGCGGATGACACGCCACCACCAGAAGGCCGTCGGACTCTCGGCTCTGTACTCGAAAGTGAACTGGCCAACAACCCGAGCTGCTCTCCTTTTCACGGTGGAATTTTGTGCGTAAAGTGCTTTGACGGGTACGCCATGAACAGTGAGAATATGTGCGAGAAGTGCACGGGAGAACGACAGAGCTCAGAGTCCGTTGTGTACGGCTGGATGATTTTTCTGGTGATCCTGGTGACCATTAGTCCAGCCATTTTTGCGTGGTTTAGTCTTCCTAAGAAGGCGGACGACAAGCGCAGGAGCTGCATAATAGTGAAGCTGCCAAGCTGCATGTCGACCATTTCCACGAAACTCTGGTCCCTTAATTCGCTTTTCCGCATCATTCTGGGATATCTGCAGGTGTTTTGGCAGTTTGCGAGCGTGAACGACCTCTTTGGTGCACCACGGGTTCGAGAAAGCCTCAGTCTCCTGTTCAACTTGGACATCGCCTCTATCGTCGGCCTGGTCAACTTTGGCTGCGCTGCGGACAACAGCTTTTACCTCAAACTCCTTGTCTCCACCGTGTGGCCGTTAGCGGCCATTCTGCTGCTCGCACTTGTCTATCTCCTCTGTCTGCCGTGCGGTCAAGGTCGCGAAGCATACTTGGCAGCGGTTGGTGTCGCTTTGCAGCTTCTTTTGGTCGTGTACCCGCGCGTTAGCTCCGTGACGTTGTCTACCTTTGTCTACGAGGAGTTCCCACGCTATGACACGGATTCGGAACCATACCGCACTCTCAAGTCTGATTACTCGATTGGCTATGACAGTGAAGAGAGCTTTCTATGGCGGATTTACGCAGCTGTTATGATCGCAGTCTACCCTGTGGGGGTGGTGGTCCTCTTCTTCATCTGCTCCAACTGGGGCCTCGAAAATTTCCGGCGCCATTCCAATGGCGAAGAGCCCAACCCTTTTGCGTTTCTGGTGGCTCCCTACCGAGAAAATCGCTCCTGGTTTGAGAGCGCTGACCTCATCCGCAAATTCATTCTAGCCGGTTGCTTTACGCTCGTCAGCCAGCTTGGCCTGAGTGCTGGGAACTCCTTCTTCACATGGGGCTGCGCGCTTTCCCTCGTCATGTTTTACAAACTTGACCCATACGTAAGCAGAGTAGATCAGCTCTTCGCAGAGCTCTCCTTGATCAATCTGCTTGTTGTTGGCTACATCCCATTTCTCACTTCTTTAGCAGAAGATGGTGGGAAGGAGCTCGGTGCGATTCTGGGCCTTGTGCTGCTCGTCGTTCAGATTTTGGTCATGTGTCTCCTCAGTTACAAGCGCTTGAAAATGAACAAGATCGCCGAGCAAGAACGCAAGGAAAAGGACGTCGTGGTAGAAGACACGGACTCCTTCCCTGCAGACTCAACTTCTTTCGCTAGTTCCTCCTTCCTGGCTGGACCTGAGGACAAGGCAGAGAAGTCGTCCAAGTCAGAAGAAGCTCGCATACAGGTGGCATAAAGTCTTTGATCTCATGTAAATTGTACTTCCTCTAACATACAAATTGTAGTCTCTGTTCATAATACACGCAAGCTTTGGCGTAGGATTCTGAGGTGTTGCGAGACAGCATTCTCCACATTACAGGTACACTTCCATCCCTTTTTCAGGGTCTCCTCTTCCGCTTTTTAAGCACCGCCCCACTATGGCAGCGGTTACATCTGCTGCTCACTGTTGTTTGCCTCCGCTGGATTCCGTTAGTATTTTTGAATGGCCGTTGGTATTTCTGCATCTGAGTCCGGGTCCGATTCAGATTCCCTGAGTCTTAAGTCATGAGTACAGGTACCGGTAATTCTCAATGTGAGTGGTGTAACTTTCTGTACGTGTAACACGTGTAATGTAGAGCGTACGTACCACTCAATTTCCCTAAGACTGTCTAAATTTAATGTGGAGAAGGGGGATTTGGAAAACGGGTCTGGAAAAATATATTCTCTTCTGTTGAGTTTGAGAGAAAATGGATGCCATATTCGTGACGAGCGAGGTCGAAAACCTCTACAGCGTCCTTCACACCGTGGCTATCGGCTCAGGTTGCGCGCAGGATGGCACCACCCCCGGATGGGGCTTGAAGACAACAACGACGTAAGTACATAAGAGTTTATTAACGAAAATACTAATACTAAGATTTATCCGGTTGATGACTGTTGGCCGGCGGCTGTGGCAGCCACATTCTCTTGGCTCAGGTGGCTACTTTCATTTGATTTGATCTTGCGAATATTTCCGACACGGTGCTTGAACTTCTTCTGCGTATCTTTTTCCTTCTCTTTGTCTGGGAACTGAAGAAACACCTTGAGTTGCTTGTTCTCGAGAGCTGCGGCGAGCATTTCAGGTGGTGTGAGGCTGGGGTTCTGCGCAATGAACTCTTCAAGTTCTAGTGGTTGATTGGAGCGAGAAGCACCCTGTCGAGAAGTCCTGGGTTGACGTTTGCTGGCATCTAGCTCGGCTCCCAGTTGCTGCTTGGCTCCGGATGTCAATCCCTTGGTCTTGCGCAAGTTTCCAACGCGTCTTTTGAACCTTCGACACGCTTNTCCGCTGGATTCCGTTAGTATTTTTAAATGGCCGTTGGTATTTCTGCATCTGAGTCCGGGTCCGATTCAGATTCCCTGAGTTCCAAGTCATGAGCACCGGTACCGGTAATTCTCAATGTGAGTGGTGTAACTTTCTGTACGTGTAATGTAGAACGTGTACGTACGTGTACTACTAATTCCAGGAGTGGCTCGTTTTTTTGCCTCATCAAGCACTGTCACATTAGTGGGTGAATAATCGACAGAACGTGGATTTTACCATTCCCACTTGCAGTAAAACATTTTCTTATTCTTTTATACCGTACATGTAATTCGCAGGATCAGGGCCTTACCAACATGACCAATGAGACAATTAAAAGAATAAGAAAGTCTTGAACTGCAAATTTTTCGCCCGAGTACGGTTACCCTAAAACCTTCAAGTTACTTGTAGCGAATCTACCGATGCGGTTCAAGCTAAAAAGAGATGAAAAAAATACGATGGGAATCGCAGCTTGACCCACAAGGAATTCGCCAACCCTGTCGGACAATTGTGCGTTTGTAAGGAGATAATGGTACAAGGAGAAAATGGTTCCAAATGACTGTGCGCAAACCCGAAATAGAAAAGNTCCTGTGCATTCGAGAGCACCACTTGATCAGAAAAGTCATCGAGCTGCTCTGATACATCCACTTCTTCCGAGTTGCTGTCGGTAACAAACTCGACGTCGCTTCCAGGCAAAATATCAAGATCTGCATGGAGAATACCTGCACGTCGACGCATACTTTCCCGTTCGTGTCGCAGCATTCCAAAAGACGTCGCTTTCAAGATCACGGAGCCAAAGGGTTTGCAAAGCTCCGTCTCTTCAGGTAGTAGTGGATCAAAGCTAGTTTCTGCAACCCCATCCACCACCTCCAAATCAGGGTTCGCATCTTCATCCTCCTCGACCGCATTTTCATCCCCAGGCTCATCTTCGCCGTCATGCTGTTGCGTTGCTTCATGGACCTCGGAGGCTTTACCCTGCACAATCGAAACTTTGCTTTCTGCTGGGTTCACCTCAATCACACTAAAGGGCTCGATACCTGAAAAGGACCATGCTTTGAGGTGAAACTTTGCACCGAGCGGGTTTTCTGGGTCAAATGGAGAGGATGGTTCGTCAAGCTCAAACTCAACTTCATGACTCTGCTCCACAACTTGCTTCAATCCCTTGGTCCTTGGCCTTCGTGCTCCTCAACTTCAGTATAGATCACATTCACGGCCACTGGCTGACGCTGGAATCTCTGCTGCGTCTCATTTCTGGGCCGACCTGGACCCCTTACTTGTGCGCTCCCTGAGCAGACCTCGCAGTGGCGTGAGCATATGTCACCATGCTCACACCTCGCTCTCTTGCACGCCTTCCCATCGTTTGTGGGACAATTGCGTGGCATCTCATCTTCACTCACTGTCAGTCCAATATCTTCGCGCAGGAAGCACTTCACCACTCCTCGACCTCGTTTTTGGAGCTTTCAGCCTGAGACCGACAAAGCCCAGAATTTTAATTCACGAAAAACGCTCTTCCCACAAAAGTAAGCATTTCTGAACTCCCCCGAATTCACGACAGTCTTATGGAAAGTGAGTGGTACGTACTAATTCCAGGAGTGGCTCGTTTTTTTGCCTCATCAAGCCCTTTTACATTGGTGGGTGAATAATTGACAGAACGTGGATTTTAACTTTCCCACTTGCAGTTCAACATTTTCTTATTCTTTTACCGTACATGTAATTCGCAGGATCAGGGCCTTACCAACATGACCTATGAGACAAATTAAAGAATAAGAAAGTGTTGAACTGCAAAATTTTCGCCAGAGTACGGTTACCCTAAAACCTTCAAGTTACTTGTAGCGAATCTACCGATGCGGTTCAAGCTGAAAAGAGATGGAAAAAATACGATGGGAATCGCAGCTTGACCCAAGAAATTCGCCAACCCTGTCGGACAATTGTGTGTTTGTAAGGAGATAATGGTGCAAGGAGAAAATGGTTCCAAATGACTGTGCGCAAACCCGAAATAGAAAAGTAGCGGGAAAGGACAACAAACAACCATGCGAATCGGCAGCGCAGCCTTGACTGGTCTCTTGTCCATTTTGGTGCCGGCAGATGCATCCACCCTCAGCCCCACAGCGGCACCAACTGCTCCGCTGCACGCAAAGTGCGAAGATACCAGCTTGCTAATCGTGGTGGACGACTCGCGCAGCATAGACTCCAAAGAGTACAAGCGCCAGAAACAAGTGGTGCAAGAGTTGGTGGACTTGATGCCGATCGGCGGTTCGGACGGAATCCAAGTCGGTGTATCTCGTTTGGGCCTCGAGACTCAAGACCTTCTCACGATCGAGAATGGTGTTGATGCGTCCAGCGTAAACAGCGCCATCTCCACCTTGTTTGCCGACCCAAAAGCACGCCAGGCTTTTACCGACTTCGTCGACCTGTTCGAGTCCTCACAGGCCACAGCTTTGCCCTCTTCGACAAATAACCCAAGCATGCTCATCATGTCCGATGGCAAGCCGTTCACACCCAAATTCCGCGGCGGCAAAAAAGCCACCAAGGCAGCGTGCAACGCCGCTGCGGCATACAAGCGGGCACATTCAGAGGTAAGCATCCTGTGCTTCCAGCCAACGTCCAGCTCCAAGTCAGCCTCCTTCTTTAAGTGCGCGTGTGATGCGATTTGGCTTGCCAATGATTCGAAAGAGACCTTCTCCACCATCGCGGTGGCCACAGAGATGCTGCAGAACCTGGTGTGCCAGCCTCAAGACGTCCAAGAGGATCCTTGTCACGCTGTGATGGACCAAGAGCTCAAAACCAAGGCCAAACGACAGGCATGTCTGGCAGTCAAGAAAAACTATCGCGGAGTCGACAACGATGGCGCGTTCAGCTCGCCACTCCGCTCACAGTGCTATTGGAAGCGGCTACAAGGCTGCACTGTGTATGAAAAGTACAAGAAGCTGTACACGCCGACGGCATCGCCAACAGCGGCTCCAACTGACACGCCAACGTCTGCGCCAACGAACGCTCCCACGAACTCGCCGACTGCGGCTCCAACTGACACGCCAACGTCTGCGCCAACAAAAGCCCCGACAAACGCGCCAACTGCGGTTCCAACTGACACGCCGACGTCTGCGCCAACGAATGCTCCCACGAACTCACCAACAGCGGCTCCAACTGACACGCCGACGTCTGCGCCAACAAAAGCCCCGACAAACGCGCCAACTGCGGCTCCAACTGAGGCCCCAACAATTTGGTCTTTTAAGGTTGTAGCAAGCAGTGTGTTCGACTCCAGTACCGTATTCCCGTTTTCTTACCAGCAAGTCTATCGGTTTGCGTTCGCAGCGGAGAGTCTGCAGACTGGTGCGTTGGTCGTTTGGGGCAATCCGTCGAAGGGTGGCTCTTCAAGCGCAGTGTCCGCAAGTTTGGCCGATGGTGTCAGCTCGATTGAGGGGCACCAGTATGCTCTTGCTGCTATTAAAAACGATGGCTCAGTGGTGGCTTGGGGGGATTCTCAGTACGGCGGCTCATTGGGCGCCGCAGCAACACTTTTGGCCAACGGGGTTGTTACTCTGTATTCGACCTTCTACGCAGGCTTTTTTGCACTCAAAGATACTGGTGCCGTAGTGGGTTGGGGCGACAGTACTGGGTACGTTGACACGACAACCATCGCAGCTCTGGCAAGCGGAGTTGTGTCTGTATTCCCTGGTGATATAGCGCATGCAGCCCTCAAAGACGATGGGTCGCTTGTGGTGTGGGGAGACACGAGCAGAGGAGGTGACGCCAGCACCGTTGCACCGGACCTGGCGAGCGGAGTTTCGTTTGTGGTAAACAATTTTTACGCCATCGCGGCAGTCAAGTCCGGCGGATCCGTCGTTGTTTGGGGCAATGCAAACAATGGAGGGGACGCATCCAGTGTCACTTCCGAGCTGACCTCTGGTGTAGTCAGCATTGTTGCCAACCGCAACGCGTTCGCAGCGCTTAAAAGCGACGGCGGGCAAGTTGTGACTTGGGGCTCCAGCTCCTTCGGCGGCAACAGCGGCACGGTCAGTGCTTTCTTGACCGGTGTAAAAGAAGTGTACAGCAACTATTATGCATTTGCTGCCCTTAAAAACGATGGCTCTGTTGTCGCTTGGGGCGAAAGCAATTTCGGTGGGTCGGCTCCTACTACGCTTGCCGACATCGTCAAAATATATCCCGCCGACTCGGCGTTCGCAGCGCTGAGCGACACAGGAGCTGTATATGCATGGGGCTCCACATACGGTGGAGATACCACGTCAGTTGCAACGTTGCTGGCGAGCGACGTGTCAAGTATCACAGGAGCTGCTAACGCGTTTGCGGCACTAAAAAGCTCTGGATCCGTCGTAACTTGGGGAAGTTCATCTCTTGGAGGCGACTCATCAACAGTCGCAGCCGAGCTGTCTAGCGGTGTCACGAGAGTTTACTCCCTGCGGAAAGCTTTTGCCGCAGAAAAGACTGACGGCACGTTAATCTGTTGGGGGATGAGCACCGATGGTGGAGACTGCACCGAGTCTGCATTTGCGGGGTAGATTTATTCACCCCATATACTTTTTCTTTCAATAAACAAGAACTTTTCCTTCACTCCTCATGCTTTGCGACAGTGCTCTTGGTGTTTTCCTCTTACGTTGGTTGAGCGAAAAAGGTCGTGAAGAAATAGTTCAAACGAGGAGGACAAAAGAGAGACTTCTTTAAAAATAATTTCCACGCTCAGTACGCCACTAACCTAACTTAAACGCTGATCTAATCTGAGGCGACGCGGGTCCACGAAGGGCGAAGTAGAGTTGCCCTGAGGCGACGCGGGTCCACGAAGGGCGAAGTAGAGTTGCCTAAAGCTGCTGTTACGCTGGAGTGGTGCGCTGTCGAATTTAAATGGAATCCAACCGACGCATTTCAGAGCTTTATCACCGCGGTCCGTTCTGCGAATGAGAGCCGAGCGGCCTTCGACTCGCTCCAGGAGGAGGTGAAGTGCAACATTGAGCGGAGGCAAGCTCGAAATGATGCACGGAAGTATCTTCGAGAAAAGGTCTCCCTGGCTCTTGAGGAAAGGGCAAACGCAATACTTGTCAACGCCGAAAAAGAGATGCAGCGCTGGAAGGCAAAACTAGCTGAGAATGTGGAATTCGCAAATGTCAGGAGCAGCGCGGAGCTTGGGACGTTCGAATTCGTGGGATTTTGAGAGGTATATTCGAGCATGATTGCTCAGCTTTAACATGCCCATGAGTCTCTACAAAAGTGAAAGGACCGCCACGACTCCCGAGTATGGCGAGCAAAATTCGAGCAAGCGCTGGTAGAGCTTAAACGAGCCGCATCACAAGGCGGCGAGAGGGATGCCTTCGAAGTCGTCTCAAGCGCAGGTGGCTTAAAGGAAGTGAAGCAATGGTTACAGCAAGCGGTCACTGCGTTGGAAGGCGAGTACAGCTGTTCGGAGGAAGACCACCCCAAAGCCGACTTTCCTGAAGCCGAAATTGAAAGAGCACTATAAGACTCTCTGGCTGTTCGTTCAGGATGATATGTTCGTCTTTCTTGAGTGGATTTGTGAGCCTAACCTAACGTAACATGTTCAACAGACTTCTCTTTCCTCAGCTTTCTGCCATTCGTCGGCGATGTCCCTTTTTCGCCGCAATCCATCGATCCTTCCGAATTTGCTGCTTGTCCACCGCCAAAGAAGTTTCGAAGAGATCATCCCTCTCAAAGCCATTAGCCGAGGTTCTTAGCCTTACGGTGCACTTACGCT